>VDFB02332403.1:121542-146436 GCA_007258455.2 Sequoia sempervirens
CCATTTGATATTTATGCAGTTGTAGTATGTTTTGTGCAATGTAATCAGCGATATGAATATAACCAACAAAAATCTATTTTCTATAATTCATGGATTGAACTCTGTATTTTATTTGCTCTCAATGTTTGTATGCTATGGAAATGCTATTACATTTTAAAAAAAAGTAGTTTCTTACTATTTTTCTTCAATTTTTTATGTTTTTTTGCAAATCTACCAAAAAAACCCTAGTTTTTTCTACCAAAAAACAATATTTTGAAAAAAATCAATTAAAAATAAACAAATCTAATTGAAAATTTGATTAAAAATTAAAAATTTTACCTGATAGAGGTGGATTCCAAATCGGATATCGGATTTCGCTCTCCACTATGCGCCCCCCGCCGATGAGCCGAAAATAAAAATGAATGAGTTTTGGTCGCGGCTTTTTTTTATATATACAGTTGACCAAAATCGGATATCCGATTTGGATCGGATATCCGATTTAGATCGGATATCCGATTTGGATCGGATATCCGATTTGGATCGGATATCCGATTCCTTTTGCTTGTGTCGGAATGAGATTTAGCCTTTTGCTTGGGTCGGAATGAGATTTGTTTATACACTGAACAAAATTGGATATCCGATTCCTAAAACTAAGTTTTCCCTCTGCCTCGGTAGTCACCCCAGCTCCAAAAAGTCAACTCACCATTTTCGCATTTTTGAGTCGTAGAAACACGTATTTTTTCCTCCATTGCCACTTTTTGGCATACCATGATCCTGCACATGCCCATCACCATGAAGCTAAATCAGATGAACTTGATGAGTTTCAGCTTACTATTTTGATTGGACAGGCACTGGTCATTCACTTCCAGCACTTTGAAACTGCATTTGCAAACCCAACTTCCCATGCTTTGTAACTCATCCGTAAGACTGCCTTGTGATTCCAGCAAATCACATCAAACAACTGAGATATTCCAAACACTATTAAGACCTGACATTAGAGACCTTGGGATAGTGTTCTGCAATTTGATTGTGGAAGATTGTCTTTCAAGAGAGGTAGTGCATCTACGCATTACCTGTGTTGAGAAGTGCATAAAAAAAATATCAACAGAACTGGTGCTAGAAAGAGGGTTGACACGTTGGGAATGCAAAGCTGAAGGTTGGAAGTGATTCATTTTATGCCCTCCTCCTAACGCCATCAACAGAACTGGCGCTAGAAGGAGGGCATGACAAGTTGAGGCTACAAAGATAAAAGTTGGAAATTGAAGAAAGCACTTTCGAGAAGAAATCTGAGATAGGGAGATCTCTTTTAATGCCAAAAATCAAAAAAATTTGAAGGAAAAAGAAGCTGAGTCAAAATGGAGCAGCATGCACAAATTGACATCACTCAACTACATGCAAATTTGAATAAGAGACTGAAGAAGCCATTGCAGCAGTTTGCATTGGTGGATAGATGTCAGGTCCATTGCACTCGCAGGCACAACAAGTTGGGGTGTCTGACTTTTTTGAACAGAATTGAAAAGGTCTTGCAAGGAGAAATCCACTTCTGGGAAATCCATTTGCCCTTGGCCCCCGAAGACCCACAGGAAGAATTGCAAACCATGGCAGCCAACACATTTAAGGAGCTGATCCAAGAACATTTGAGTAGCAAGGATGGACCAAGATTGGAGGAAGTACTAATGGCAAGTTGGTGTAGACTTCACAATGCACCACATTCAGAATTTATGTGTCCATCATGTGATAACATCATTTCTCAAGCCAAGGGTTGTTTGGACAAGTTGGAGCAACCAAATCTCAATGAGGAGAAGTTATTCAATGAGGCAGAAGAGTTGTCAACATCCGGAGGACAGCAAAATAAAGATGAACCAAGAAATTTCACACAAGTTGGTGTTGGGACAGTAGACATAGAAAATAAAAACCAAGAGGGAGGAGCTAAAAGTCTTGGGACAGCAAGGTGCATTGATGAAAATCTGATTGTAACCAGTTTAGTAGGTTTTCCCTCCATTGAAGAAGAGTAGTCCTCCATTCAAGAAGAGGAACGAACGGCAATTGAAGATGAATTAACAGAATTTGCAGCAGCATATGCTAGGACAACCAACACAAATGTTGAAAATCAAGAAGAGGAGGCTGAAAGCCTTGGGGTAGCAGAAGGAGATGATCAAAGCATAAGCAAAATTAGGTCGGAAGACCTCTCCTTCATAAACGACAGTGATCGAGAATCTGAAAATGCAGATTTGGGGGAGTGGGAACAACCACTCGCCATGGCTGTCTACTAGTATCAAGCTTCTTTTTCAAATGATGATGAGGACTCAGTAGTAGAAAGATATGATCAACTCGTCTCCAGATTAGCAAGGGATTGGTCAGAGCTAAAATACCAAGTGGATTTGGAGGTTCTACTATTACCAAATTGGTGCAAACTTCATGATTCATCACATTCGGAGTTCACATGTGAACTAGGCCAAGAAGCCATCAAATAAGTCAAAGAACAAGCAAGGGAGCCAAGTGCCCGACCTCCTCTACTTTCTGCCCATATTAAAGAAAAACACCAAGAGCCTGAACCGAGTGATGGCTCAGCCGAAAGTAGGCCTCAAGAGGATGTTGGGGCAGCAATAGAAGAAGGACAACAGTAAAGGCTCAGACTTCCGAGTGATGAAGTAGATCAAGTGGGAATGTTGTCCACCAGTCATCAAGAAGTTCTTCCTCTTGAAGAGCATTTGCACACCATGAATAATAGGCTTTATGCTAAGCCTTTGGAGGGAAATTGTACAGTAGACTTTGGTCCCCTTGATGAGGTGTCATCAATTGATGACTTATTTCCATTGGGAGCTGCACTACGGAGGTATGCTCATGCCGAGGAAGAGAACATCCCAGAAAACGGTAGCGATGAATACATACTCCTTGAGCCCCCAAACGGTGATGCACTAAAGTTTCCAAATTGGGAGAGGAGCTCCTTCTCCATTTACAACGATAGTGAGCACGAGGAAACGAGTGAACATCATGATGAGATGCATGAACATCAAAAAGAAGAAGACAAAGCCGAAGGTGCTAAGATAGTTGCTAACAGAGATGAAGCACTCAACCGACTACAAGATGCAACTTGAAGTCCTTCCGCCATGATTGTTGTTGATCCTCCTTCGTATTCAGATGGCTCCAAGAGGATAGATTTTCATATGTCATCATCCCATGACACTGAACATCATGAAAATAAGGCTGACACCTGGGAAAAGAGATGGGACAGCATGCTGCCCCTTGAAGGCAGCAATCAAGAAGAGGTTTTGGCAATGGAAACCCACGCAGATGAGGTGTACTTCCTCGAGGAACAACTAGTGGAGGTTGTGGGTCCCATTGGTAGATTGAAAGAGTTGTTTTCTACCTCGTCCTCCCGTCCTTATGCCAGCTTAATGTCTGAAGTGCTGCACCCTCCACCGTGCCTGCCCGAGGCTGCCAATGCAACGACCAAGGATGTTGTTCTTGCTCTCGACTGTCCAATGCTGCCACCTCCATGTGACGACATCCAGGTTTAATCCTTCCTTGCCCCTATCATTTCTCATAACTGCACTTAATATTTTAATTATGGGAATGAGGGAAAACGAACATGTTTGTGGATTAACCATGGTTTCAATGAGCCACCTCAATTGCTGATTTTTCATGATGATGTGCTTGAACTTGAGTGCTGCAACATTGAATTTCTTTTTTCAGAATATAAAGATAAATTTGCATGGTTAAGAACGACGACAATTACCTATTTTCTTGTGCATGCACTGTGAAATCCAACAAGTGTTAATGTCAACTCACCTTGCCTGAACATAATGCTTTGTAAATATCTTTGTACATAGCTCGTTTTGAGTAGTATAGGTTTCTTGTAAATACTCTGCTTTCCTACTTTCCTTAGGTTAGTTGGTTTCATGTAGGTTGTTTTCTTTTTTTTTGCTTTCGCTTTGTTGCTGCTTTGCTCGGGGTCCGTCTGCTTTTAGCTATGTGCACAACAACCATACTTATCGCCTGGGGTTGTTCTACGTATTTCTTTGTCAAACTCTAATCAAGTCTTCAGAGTGGATGGTGAAGGTCTTCTGTTAGTGTCAAATGATTTGGGTGTTTAATTCAAAGAGGATAAGTTGTTGGTTTAGTCTGACTCTGACGTATTCTGAAATCTTATAGCTCTTACACATCTTAAGAATCTGACGGTCACTGTAGGGCCTTTTGTGAAGTCTAGTTAAGTGAAAAATCTAAAATTCTGCTCCAGCGCCACTGTGATTCTTAGTCCTGAACGTGAGCTTCAATGCTTGCGAGTTGAAATAAAAGAGATGAAAAGAGAAAAAAAAGAAAAAAGAAAACATTGAAAATTAAAAGAAAGAAAAATTCAACTTTTCAGGGGTATCCGACAACTCTACCGGGGCTATGGACACCCGGCCGGCAATAGAGCAATGTTCGGGAGAATCACGGCGATAACCTCGTCGGGGCTATGGACGCCTGACTGGCAGTGATGCAATGTCTCGGATGTTTTTAGAGTTAGAATAAACTACGTAGCTTAACTTGACAGAACTTGGGTTCCTGTAGCAACCAAAGGATGGGAATTAATGCAATTGCACACACTTGGATTTTCAGCATACTGAAAGTTGGGTTGGCTAATGGTTTTGATCCTTTTGTTGGGCATCTAATTTGTTTGCCCTAGCGTGAAGGTCGGAACCAGAAATTATGGGTTCGTGATTCCAGTTTGTCATCAAAATGCTCTGGAGCATTTCCCTAGTGAGTCACCATTTGTTGTGCATGTTTTGCACACATGCCCTGCCGTAGGCAGGGACCCCCTTTTTTTTCGCTCCTGACAGGCTGCTTTACTCTTGTCTTGGTTTGCGTGCCCTATTTTCCAAGCCCAAATTGGTCATGTGCCTTCAAACTATCAAATCTCCTATCCAAATTCACCTACTTGGGGTATTCAAATCTGCGGAGAAATGAGGTTAACCGTCCCCTTTTTCTGCCTTTTGTCTTGTTCTTGCTGTTTTGGAACATCCGTGGACCCCATCGCTCCCGTTTCCACATTTTTGACTTTATGAGCAACCTTTCTTGGATCTGGGGTGTGTTTGAAATGCGTAAATGAACTGCCAAGGTTTTGTCAACATTCCGTTAAGTTTCGATAGTTTCAGAACTTTCCCTTTGGAATTCCCTTCCTCCTTGGCTGTTTGGAAACATCCGTAGACCCCCATCGCTCCCATTTCCATATTTTTGACTTTGGGAGCAACCTTTTTTGGATCTGGGGTGTGTTTGAAATGCCTAAATGAACTGCCAAGGTTTTGTCAATGTTCCGTTAAGTTTTGATGGTTTCAGAACTTTCCCTTCAAAATTCTCTTCCTCCTTGGCTGTTTGGAAACATCCGTGGAACCCCGTCGCTCCCATTTCCACATTTTTAACTTTGGGGGCAACCTTTTTTGGATCTAGGGTGTGTTTGAAATGCGTAAATGAACTGCCAAGGTTTTGTCAACGTTTCGTTAAGTTTCGATGGTTTCAGAACTTTCCCTCTAGAATTTCCTTCCTCCTTAGCTGTTTGGAAACATCCATGGACCCCCGTCGCTCCCGTTTCCACATTTTTGACTTTTGGGTCACCCTTTTTTGGATCTTGGATGTGTTTGATGTGCTTAAATGAACTGCCAAGGTCTCGTCAAAGTTTGGTTAAGTTTTGGTGGTTTCAGAGCTTCGTCCCCCTTTTGTCGTTTTGGAACATCCAGCGGCCACCTCCTTCCCAGCCTCTGAAGCCCGGCCCCTCGATGGCCGTTTCTAGGATTCCGCCTCTCCGTGGCCATTTTGGAACATCCGGCGGCCACCTCCCTTCCGGCCTCCGGAGCCTGGCCCTTCCATGGCCGTTAGAACCAGCCTCTCCGTGGCGTTTTGGCATCGGTGACCACTGCCTCCTTGAGCCTCTAGGCTCGGCCCCTCAAGTGGCCATTCCCGGGCTCTACCTCTCACATAGTTGTTTGAATATCAGGCCCTCCCTTCGGCCTTGAGCTTGGCCTCCGTGAGTGGTTTTGGGCTCACCTCCATGGCCATTTTGAACATAAATGACCCACCTCCCTTCGACCTCAGTTTGACCCCTTCATTCTTGTTTTACAGGGGCTCGCCTCCCTGGCTATTTTGAATATCTAGCTGACCTCCTTCCAGCCTCAGACCCGACCCTCAAGTAGCCCGTTCTGGGACCCTGTCTCTCTATGTTTGAACATCAAATGACCATCTACTTCGCCCTCCCGAAACCCAGGCTCTGGTGGCCATTTTAAGGTGTGTCATCCCTCATGATTGTTTTGAACATCAGGGAGCTCCCTTCTACACACAGCTATTTTGAACATCAAGGAGCACCTCTCTCCACTGAACATCCCGAACTGCCTCCTTGGTATTTGAACATCAAGGGAACTCGCCTTCTTCAGTGTTTTGGATTGGTCCATTGTCTACCTTCTGTCTTTTTTCTGTCATCTTTCCGCCCTCTGGTGCTCACACCCTTGAAGCACGCATTAATGTTTATGGCCCAAATGAGCTCCAAATATGAATATCAAGATATTTTGATGATGCATGGATAGATCTAACAAGGAATTTGTAGGTTTGACTAACATTTTCCTTAACTCATGTATAAATGCACTTATGACACTTTGTGTTTGCAGGAGTCAAGAAGCCTTCCGTAGGTCTATCGAAGAGGCCCATTGAGGGAGTTGTCCTACCTTTTTCCAGATAATGATGATTTCTAAGGAGCTTTCTGAGAATCAGGGGCACCAATCCATTGATGCCAATCGTCGACGGACTCGTTTGATCAAAGGAAGAACACTGCAAGCACATCAAGCAAAAGACAATTTTCAGGCAGTTTCAGCTACAATGAAAAGGGAAATCAGCTAAATGATGAAATTGCTACATTGGTGGCACTAGATGACAAAATAGAGAAAAGACAAGGAATGTATTTTAAATTGCTAGATAATGGAGGGTAGGTGAAACCCTATTGTAAATCAAATCTGGGCCATTCGATGTAATTGAATCCTATCCATTCATTTGGGCTTTGAAAAACTATAAATAGGGGCTTGCCCCTCATTTGTAAGGGTTGGAGAGCTGTTGTAAAAAGAATTTTGTAGAAATAGAAGACAACATTGCATAATTTTATGGATGTTCTCTTTGATTTTGCTCATCTTGCATGCATGGTTCTACTTCCATATTAGTTTTAGTATTAGTTTCTTGAATGGCTATCATGATGGTGTTGCTGTTATAGTATTTGATGAACTTCTAGCTCATGCGTTTTGTGGTTCATTGATGATGAATCACTTTGCAAAGCTAGTCTGAGCCTCTTTCCTTTATTGCTACAACTTAGTTTGATTCCATGTACATGATGTGTGTATGTGATGTGAAAATCTGTAGTCCTTAGAAGGTTGCACTAGTTTTGTGTAGCTGTAGGTTTCTCTTGGTCAAGCAAAACTCAGTTTAAGAAGTCTGTCTACTTTAGCAGCCACCATTGTTACTGTTCATTCTCAGCTTAGGATTACAATAGCTTTCTTAACCCTTCTCCTTTTGTTATTTATTTTAATCCTTGTTTAGAGTAGAACCCAAAGCATCACCATGAAGCTAAATCAGATGAACTTGATGAGTTTCAGCTTGTTGTTTTGAGTGGACAGCCACTGTTCATTCACTTCCAGCACTTTGAAACTGCATTTGCAAACCCAACTTCCCATGCTTTGTAACTCATCCGTAAGACCGCCTTGTGATTCCAGCAAATCACATCAAATAATTGAGATATTCCAAGCACTGTCAAGACCTGACATTAGAGACCTTGGGATAGTGTTCTGCAATCTGATTGTGGAAGATTGTCTTTCAAGAGAGGTAGTGCATCTATGCATTACCTATGTTGAGAAGTGCATAAAAAACACATCAATAGGTCATTGATCTTAAGAACTCTTAGGTGATTCTCCCACCTTAACCTTTAGGTCCTATTTCAGGTATAGAAACCCTTGGTCCTTCTGGCCAACCCCACTATCATCCTTCTTTCATTCCACCAAGCCAACCTTGGTGCCTTGCCACTATCTCACCCTTGGCCCTTACTCTTCCCTAAAGGCCACTAAACCTCCAAGCTTCACTAACTTGTTGTAGGGGTGTGTGTTGACTTCCATAGCTTCAAAAATATCCACCTAAGGTTCCTAATCATCCACCATACTCCATTTCTTCATCGCTCTCACCAAACCTTATTCTAGGGTTTAAAAAGGGATAGTAGCCCTTGAGCCCCAATTAGGTCTCCTAACCAAAGAAAGTAGGCTTAAACTCCCAAACTTCCTGAAGAACATCACAAACTCCCTTCTAAGACCTTAGTTCATTTTCCAACCACTCAAGGATTTTTGAGGTTTTAGGCTTCCATTGTCCATATACAGGTGTAACCCTCCTTTTGTAAGAATTAGGGCTTTTTAGGCCTTTTTTTGACCTCACAGTGAACTGTTTGCTTATTTTATCCACCAAATGGTTTGGTGAGACCTCTTGCTTCTTGCCAAGCCTTTGTAAGGCCTCCTGCAACCACCACACACCTAGTTTCCAGGGAATTGACACCCCTGCAACGTTAGTGTCTATTTTTCCACTGTCTTTCCTAACCGGGCATAGCCAAGCTTGCCTAGGAAAAGACCTTTTCCATGAAACCTTGCCTCCTACAACATCCTAATCATATTCTATATACAGGCATGGAGCTTAGCCTCATTTCCCACAGCCTACACACCAGGTATAGAGGAAAATAGAGGTCTAAGACTGCATGATTTACAGATTGCCGGTCTGATCAGCAATGACACGAAACCAAACTAACTAAGAATAAAGCTTCAAAACGATGAGACAAACTAACTACTGACCACACAAAGATTGTAAGGCAATTATCACACATGCCACACACTACTCAGTGCCTGGAACACTTCATTAACACACTAACAAGAGCTAAAAATCAGAAAATGCAAGAATTTCATTATTTTTCCATATGAACTGTGAACTCCAAAAGATACAAAAGTTCTTCCAACCTCCATTCCAGGTCAAGGGCCACCTTTTAAAAGGTTCCCAAAGTAGTTAACAACCCTAGGTCGGCCTTCTAATGATCAAAATAGCAAGAGTTGAAAAACCTATTGTGTTTTCTAACTCTTTCCAAATGTTGCCAACCTAAACCAAATGAGGAACTACACTCAACTA
This sequence comes from Sequoia sempervirens, assembly GCA_007258455.2. Classification (NCBI taxonomy): domain Eukaryota; kingdom Viridiplantae; phylum Streptophyta; class Pinopsida; order Cupressales; family Cupressaceae; genus Sequoia; species Sequoia sempervirens. Next base: position 130,690 of record VDFB02332403.1, read on the forward strand.
TCATTTTCACTTCTCATTACACTGTTCACAACAGTTGAAGTTTTATTCAAAATCCATAAATGCTAACTACATGGTCAACATGACCCTAAAGTATTAGAGTTTCAAAATTTCATGCTAGGCTTCCAAATTTGCCTAGTGCTACCTGATGTTAACTTGGTGCTCCTGCACCATTCTCCCCCTCTCAGCCCAAACACTAAAGAATGGAAGGAGAGACCAATGATAGGTCAATGCCAAACTTCTTGAACTGATCTTCTTGTACCCATGTAGCTTATGATTCATGCTTGTTCTTCCACTTGATAAGGTGCTCCATGTACACCTTGTGCTTGTAGACTTTTGCACTCTTGACTCCAAGATCTTCTCTGCCTGAGGCTTTTCTTGGTCAGGTAAGGATGCATTGCTGATGTCCTTGAGAACCTCCTGATTGTTCTGATCCACATCATTGACTGTCCCCTTATACTTGATCAAATTAGCTATATTGAAAACTGGTGAAATGCCTAAATCGGTAGGTAACTCCACTTTGTATGCATTCTTACCATACTTGGCCAATATCTTGCATGGACCCACTCTCTTCATCTGCAACTTGGTTGACATTCCCTTCTACAACCTATATTTGTTAAGGTGAACCATGACATAGTCCCCTACTGCAAATTGCACATCCTTCCTTGTCAAATCTGCCTTCTCCTTCAATTTTTGTGTAGCCTCAGTGGCTGTCCTCTTTACCTACTCCCGAATCTCCTTCATGGTCTGGCTGAAGTCTTCTGCATGTCCACTTCTTTTTTTCATAGCTCCAAGATCTCTGAGCTCACATATGCCTCTTGGGTGCATCCCATAGACAATCTCAAAAGGACTCTTCCATATGGTTCGGTTCACACTATCATTATAAGCATACTCGGCTTGTGAGATAACCATATCCCATGTCTATCCATATTCTTTAGTTAGGCACCTTAGAAGGTTACCTAGCACCCTGTTAAGCACCTCTATTTGACCATCGGTCTGAGGATGGTAAGCTGATCCAAATGATAAATTGGTACCTAATCTGCTCCATAGAGTCTTCCAAAAGTGACTCATGAACTTCACATCCCTGACTGAAACAATGCTTAAAGGAAAGCCATGGATCCTTACAACCTCCTTGAAGAAAAGATGAGCTATGTAGCTAGCATCATGAGTAGTTTTGCAAGGAATAAAATGACTCATTTTGCTAAATATGTCCACTACTACATAAACACTGTCAAAACCAGTCTTGGTCTTAGGAAGGCCTACCACAAAATCCATGCTCACACACTCCCATAGTCTGTTAGGAATGGGTAGGGGTTGATATAAACCAGCATTACTAGCTCCTCCCTTAGCTTTCATACACACAAAACATTGTTCAATATACTTTCTAACATCTCTTGCCAACTTAGGCTAGTAATAGAATCTTTGCACTAGTTCTAAAGTCTTATTGATGCCAAAATGTCCACTAAGACTGCCTTTATGCTTTTCCTGAATGAGATTTTCCCTCATTGACCCTCTTGGAACACATAATTGATTTCCCTTAAACAATAACCCACTTTGCAATATATACTTAGAGTATTGGCTATGGAAATGGTTCTCAAAGTTAGAACATACCTTATAGACCACTGAAAAGTCTTCATCTTCCCCATAGAGATCCTTGAAACTCTCTATGCCAATGCTCTTGATTTGTATCTCTTGCACTGTCAACAATCTCCTGCTCAATGCATCTGCTACTTTGTTTAGCTGTCCCTTCTTGTGCTTGATGGTGAAGGTAAAAGCTTGGATGTATTCCATCCATTTCAAATGCCTATTACTCAACTTCTCTTGAGTGTTGATAAAGCTAAGTGCTTGATTGTCAGTAAAGACTACAAACTCCTTAGGTAGAAGGTAATGCCTCCATTTCCTAAGTGACCGAACCAAAGCATAAAGTTCTAAGTCATAGGTTGAATACTTCTTCTTTTCTTCATTGAGCTTCTCACTAAAGAAGGCTATAGGACTGCCACTCCACTTGCATCACATTCAATAGTGAACAATTTGTCAAAACTAGGTAACAAAAGAATAGGTTGAGTTGCCACCTCTTGTTTTAGTTTTTCAAACCCTTTCTCAGCTTCTTTAGTCCACACAAACTTAGTTTTTAAACCACCCTTGATTGTATCTAGGACTAGTGCACATATACCACTAAAGTTCCTTATGAATTTTCTATAAAATTGAGCCAATCCATGAAAACTTCTTACCTCAGTCCCTATGGTTGGTGTAGGCCAGTTTAGGATGGCTTCCACCTTGCTTGGATCCATCTTCAACTTAAAGAACTCACACTTCTCTAGATTGATTTCCAACTTCTCCTCTTGCAACCTTCTAAGAACCAACTCCACATGTTTCAAATGCTCTTCTACTGTCTTGTTATATACGAGGATGTCATCAAGGTATACCACCACAAATATCCCTGTAAAGTCCTTGAGCACTTCATTCATGAGCCTCATGAATGTGCTAGGGGCATTGGAGAGACCAAATGGCATAACTCTCCACTCATACAACCCATCATTTGTCTTAAAAGTTGTCTTCCACTCATCACCATCCTTAATTCTGATCTGATGGTATCCACTCTTGAGATCTAACTTAGTAAAGTACTGAGCTCCTCCAAGACAATCCATTAAGTCTTCAATTCTAGGAATAGGAAACCTATACCTAATGGTGATCCTATTTATTGCTCTAGAATCAGTGCATAACCTCCATTTAGCTCCTTTCTTGGTTGCTAAGACCACTGGTACTGCACATGGGTTGATGCTCTTTTGAATCAATCCTTGATCCAACAATTCTTGCACTTTCCTAGCTACCTCTAGATTTTGATCCGGTGCAAGCTTGTATGCTGCTTTGTTTGGCAATGAGGCTCCAGGTATGAAGTCAATTTGATGACTTATGGCTCTCTTTGGTGGTAGAGTTGCAGGTGTACCATCACTAACTATGCTCTTGTACTTGTCAAGTAACCTTTGAACTGCTTCCAGTAAGACTGTCTTTTCAGCCTTATCTTCCTCTTTAGGTTGTAGCACAACCACATATCCTTCACTCCCTTGATGTAGGTTGTTAAGGAGCTCTTTACAACTGCTCAACATGATGTTTGGTATCTTTGACTATCCTTCTTCTTCTTCTGACAGTGACTGCAACTTAAAAGTCTTCCCATCCTTCTTGAATGAGATGGTGTTCTCTTTCCCATCATATATGACACTTTTATCATATTGCCATGGTCTGTCCAATAGTAGATGGCATGCATCCATGGGTAAAACATTAGAAACCAACTTATCCTTGTACCCTCCAATGGAAAACTCCACCGTTACTTGCTCATTCACTAGAACACTCTGCCCTTTATTTAGCCATGTGACCTTGTAGGGATTAGTATGAGGTACCTTCTCCAGTTTCAGTTTCATTACTGCCTCCTCTGAGATAATATTGTCTGTTGAACCTGAATCCACTATGACCTTGCATACTTTACCAAGTATCTTGCATCTTACTCTAAATAGAGCTCTTCTCTGTTTTGGTTCTTCTCTGACCAGTTGTCTGATCAAAACCCTACTGAACATCAAATTCTCTCCTACCTCAGATTCAATATGACTGACCTCAGATGACTTAGGACTCATGGTGTCTTCTTGTGCATAAGCCACTCTCTTCTCATTGCTTGATGAAGATGCTTTCTCTGGGCACCTATAAGCAGGATGTCCTACTTGACCACAATGGTAGCATTTCATGTTTGCAAAGTATGAATTTCTCATGCTTGCTCCTCTTCCCCTATTTGAACCTCCTTGAGGTCCTCTACCTTTGTTATATCCTCCTCTAGAAGATGTTTCTCCTCCATGCTCTGTGAATTTAGACTCTCCTTGGTTTCTTTGGTCATTTCCTCTACCTTGGTATCCACCTCGCTGTCCTCTTTGATCTCTTTGATCTTTGCCTTTTCCTCTACCCTTAGAAGCTTGGTCTTGCTTCCTCTTATTCCTTTTCTCAATCTTGATAGCTAATTGGTAGCATTGATGTACTATCTTAGGACTTAAAAGAGCCATCTCCTCTTGAATGTTCCACTTCAAGCCATTAAGATACCTAGCCACCTTGACACTCTCATCCTCTGTCACATTAGACCTCATGCAAAGTTTTTGAAACTCCCCAGTGTAAGTGTTTGCATCTTGGTCTTTCTGCCTTAGGCTTTATCTCTTCTTGTGTAACTGTACACTTCTTTTACTTTGGCAACCATACCTTTCCAAGTAGTTATAGGCTGCTTACCTTCCTTTTCCCTCTCTATCTGAATGAATTTCCACCATGTCAAGGTAGAACCTCTTAGTCTTGATTTGGCCACCTTTACCTTCTGTGCTTCAGTAACTCCATCACACTCAAAATGGTTTTTCATTCCCTCTATCCAGTCCAGAACTAAATCAACTTCCATTTTTCCACTAAATAGTGGTATGCCTTCAAGTTCTTTTCCACTCAAGGCCTTCAATGCCTTCAAGAAAGGCTCTTCTTTCAGGATAGGGTCAGGTTCAGGGGTCTTGTCTTCCTCTGCAACCTCTTCTTCCTTTGGTATCCTTCCTTCAAATTGCACACTCCTCACTACTTGTTCAAGCTGGGCTATTCTTTCCCTCAATTTTTTATTGTCTTCCTCTTGCTCTTCAACCATCTTGGCCAGTTCTGCATTTGTCAACATGATGGAGGAATCACTAGACTCAACCTCAGACATACAAGTTTCTTTCCCAAATCTTTTACTTGTTTTGATACCAATCTGATAGGGTAGGGTTGGATGAGACACTCACTGTCCCATGCTCTGGGTCCTTGATCTCAAGAACTCTTAGGTGACTCTCCCACCTTAACCTTTAGGTCCTATTTCAGGTATAGAAACCCCTGGTCCTTCTGGACAACCCCACTATCATCCTTCTTTCATTCCACCAAGCCAACCTTGGTGCCTTGCCACTATCTCACCCTTGGCCCTTACTCTTCCCTAAAGGCCACTAAACCTCCAAGCTTCACTAACTTGTTGTAGGGGTGTGAGTTGACTTCCATAGCTTCAAAACTATCCACCTAAGGTTCCTAATCATCCACCATACTCCATTTCTCCATCACTCTCACCAAACCCTATTCTAGGGTTTAAAAAAGGCTAGTAGCCCTCGAGCCCCAATTAGGTCTCCTAACCAAAGAAAGTAGGCTTAAACTCCCAAAATTCCTGAAGAACATCACAAACTCCTTTCTGAGACCCTAGTTCATTTTCCAACCACTCAAGGATTTTTGAGGTTTTAGGCTTCCATTGTCCGTACGCAGGCGTAACCCTCCTTTTGTAAGAATTAGGGCTTTTTAGGCCTTTTCTTGACCTCAAAGTGAACTGTTTGCTTATTTTATCCACCAAATGGTCTGGTGAGACCTCTTGCTTCCTACCAAGCCTTTGTAAGGTCTCCTATAACCACCACACACCTTCGTTTCCAGGGAATTGACACCCCTGCAACGTTTGTGTCTATTTTTCCACTGTCTTTCCTAACCGGGCATAGCCAAGCTCACCTAGGAAAAGACCTTTTCCATGAAACCTTGCCTCCTACAACCTCCTAATCCTATTCTATATATAGGAATGGAGCTTAGCCTCATTTCCCATAGCCTACACACCAGGTATAGAGGAAAATAGAGGTCTAAGACTCCATGATTTACACATTGTCGGTCTGATCAGCAATGAAAAGAAACCAAACTAACTAAGAATAAAGCTTGAAAATGATGAGACAAACTAACTACTAACCACACAAATCTTGTAAGGAAATTATCACATGTGCCACACACTGATCAATGCCTGGAACACTTCATTAACACACTAACAAGAGCTAAAAATCAGAAAATGCAAGAATTTCATTATTTTTCCATATGAACTGTGAACTCCAAAAGATACAAAAGTTCTTCCAACCTCCATTCTAGGTCGAGGGCCACCTTTTAAAAGGTTCCCAAAGTAGTTAACAACCCTAGGTCGGCCTTCTAATGATCAAAATAGCAAGAGTTGAAAAACCTGTTGTGTTTTCTAACTCTTTCCAAATGTTGCCAACCTAAACCAAATGAGGAACTACACTCAACTATCCTTTTCACTTCTCATTACACTGTTCACAATAGTTGAAGTTTTATTCAAAATCCATAATGCTAACTAAATGGTCAACATGACCCTAAAGTATAAGAGTTTCAAAATTTCATGCTAGGCTTCCAAATTTGCCTAGTGCTACCTGATGTTACCTTGGTGCTCCTGCACCAATAAGGTAAGAGGCCCTTTTAAAATCCCAATTTCTGATAAGCAAATCATCATCTCTCACCATCATCTCTAACAAAGTTGGCTTGTTGAATCCTCTTGTCATCGTCTCATTTCTTTTTTTTCATGCTAACATCATACTAGGATAGTTAATCATCATTGCCAATGCATCCATCATGCATCCACAAACCATCAACATACTGCATATCATATCATATCATATAAGAAACATCAATCACTTCACATGCATAGATCTGTTAGTCTAAGCATCTTACAAATCATACATTTGCACAAAACATCTATTGCATATTCATATAGGCATCATCACATCATATCATCATTTAAGTTGTCTACGATAATATAGATTGGTTATTCTAAGCATCTTAAAACCATCTCATTTTCATCATCATCATAACCATCCATACGTCCATCTTGAACCTCTTTATTGCGAGATCAACTCTCAAATCAAATCTTTCGCTCAATCTCTCAAGGGGGCAATGTACCAGTATACTTCTTTCCACTGGGGCATTTGAAAAAAACATTCTTTTTTTAAAATTTGATCAAGGAAAGTTTATTCTTTGAACCAACGCAGCAAGTACGTTGCTTCAAAGAGGGGAAAAATATAGACACGCAAAATTAGCATCATGCATTCAACTAATTCATCAAATAAATCAAGTTCATTAAATTCAATCTCTAAAGTCCTCCATTTAAATTAAATAATTTCATCTTTAGTACTAGCATCATCCTCTTTGATTAAATAAATGAAATCTTTATTTAATCAAGTCTTTATCATTTTCTATCTCGTTTTGATTTAGTTTAATCCTTAAATCTAAAGCAAAAAGATCAAATCACATAATCTTCACTTAAGTTAACTAAATCAAGATTAAATCTATTCTAATGCAAGTCCCATCCTCTAGCTTTTCCCACTTGCACAAATAAATCATTTAATTGATTTATTAAAGCTTCTAATTTCCATCAACATGGCATGATAGTGAATATTCTCTCAAATTTGAATTCAAATCAAGTTGACTTGTCCCTTCCAACATAGCATTAATTTCCCTCTTACATGTCCCCCACTTGGAATTTAAGACTTTTCTTCTCCCTCCAACAAGCCATCTTTTGAATTTCAAATCTCCCCCTCTTGGGCACATTGACCAAGATGTGCACAACCTTCATCCGATCACATCTTGACAAGTGGCATCTTGTCATTGGCTCATGTTTTATCCCACATCTTCCATGTTTTGCAATCTTCTACCCTTCTTGGTTATAAATAGAGACCCTCTCTATTGATTTACTCCTCCATAACTCCACAAATCTACAATATTCATGCAAAGTTACTCTCTTCACATTGAGAGCTCTAGTTTTGTCCATTAGCATTGCATCTTCATCATTGGCTTGTCAAGGGTTGGGAAAGGGTCACTTTTCACAACAAAGTGACAACAATCCACTATGGAATAAGTTATTCGTTATTCTTTTTTAGGACTTTAATTATTTTGTTTTTTTATTTTGTTTGTGAAGCATAATGGAATATTTCATAAATAATGCTATTTTATTTTCTTGCTTTAAACTAATTTCATGAGGATGCATGAGATATAATTTAAGCATGTAGATTTATGGTGTTACAGTAATGTCCATAAATATAGGAGAAGGAGAATATATAGGAGGTCTTGTTTGAAAGCAGAATCAATTCCATAGATAAAATACAAAGATATCATTAAATGGAAAACATCAAAGAAATAACAAAAGTTTTGCTTGAAAGAATAAAATGTATACAAATAAATCTATAAAAATACCTGATTTTGGTATGTACTGGAGCATATCTAGCCATGCAAAAAGAAAAGGATTGAATGTATAACTTTGGTATCTAGTGGAGGATATGTAGCTTTGTAGAAATAAAAGGGGTCAATGTATAAGTTAGTAAAATATAAATTTAATAAAACAAATGTTGATTATTCTTACAGCTACGAGCAACTTTTACTCATGAATTGTTCCACATATGGGATTCATATATCCTTGTCCATCCATGCTTTCATTAAAGTCAACATCATATTACTACAAAGAAACATTTTATTTGAATCGATCAAAATATATATCTATGGTTAGATGTGTATGGAACAACCAAAAAGACAACACGGAAAAACAACTTACAACAACAATAGGGGGATGAGACAATGCAGATTGTAGAGGACAACACTTGTTAAACCATCCAATTTTCCAACAAGTGGAGGTGAATGGAAGGTTTCTACCATTCTGTACCCATTGAGAAAGGCAACCAACTCCACCACCACCAATCCATATGGTCAAGAAATTCCACCATTCTTGTGAGCAGACCTGGGCAAGGCCTTGCAAATTGCATGGGGTATTATCATATATTAAGCAAAAAATGCAATAAAATGCTTAGAAGAGAATTCTATAGATCAACATTATACATACAAGTATGCATACACATACACATACATATACATATACATACATATACATATACATATATATATATATATATATATACATATACATATACATATACATATATGCATACAAATACATATACATACATATATATGCATACATACATACACATATACATATACATATACATACACACATACACATACATACACATATAGTTTTCACCCTTCGTTTATTGTTTGTAGTTATCTTTGTGCATCGTTGGTGCTATACTCATTACCATATGAGAAATTGTAAATTAATGTTCTTTCTTTTGTTAAAAAAATATGGTTAGGGCTAGTAATTTTTTCACTTGTTCTATTCTCCATGTACTTGGCACTAAATATTATAGAGAAATATAGGAGACTTGCATGGGGTTTTAAATGATGATGTGAAGCTTACCTGTTCAACAAAGGATGTTCCTAAATGTTGCTCATTGGTCAATAAGGATTGCAAAAAAATATGAATTTAGAATTGAGAAGGGAACTGTTACATAGTAAATGTGTTTTTAATAGGTCTTTTATAGTTTCCCTATTTGTCTATAATATTTAGTCCCAAATAATGTAGCTTGAATTTTGAATTGACAGTTGAATTGTTTTATAGATTGATTGAAGTATGATATAATTTTACCTATGTCTTAGTTTTATATTTATCAGACCTAGATGCATATCTATATTTGACCTTTTTGTCCAGGCTAATCAATCAATTAATAGATTATTATTTTATTATTTTAACATACATATGCATAGAAATACATGGCGGATTTGAAGTTATGAATTAGATAATATTTATCAAAACTATCAAAGATTAAAGGATTATCCTCTTTTAAAGAGTTGTTCTAGTCATGTATTTAATTATTAATATTCAATAAAAAAGTATTTTTTACCAAAACATCAGTTCATAACTTTACGTATGGCATATTTTTGCCAATGTTTATATGACAGTAGAAATTTTTTTACTTTGATGTTATTTATTTTCATTTTTTCTTATTTAAGTATTAGTTATGATGGTCAAAGTAATTACACACAAAAATGTAACAAAATATATATGTATACATGTGGATATAAATGCATATCTATGAATGATCATAAGACGAATAACATGGTTTCAACATCGCAATATATAAAAATATATATACAAGTACTGTATAGATTTCTTTGTTAACCATTTTTCAGTATTTGATTATTGTTATATGTTTACCATTGAAGATAATATTACTATTCAATGATTACATTTAAAGGGAAGAAGTGAATTTAGAATACGCATAGAAGAACTAAAAATTCCACCATCTAACAGGAATCAAGAATCATAGTAATAATTCAGACTAAAAATAATCTACGTTGCATGTTAAAATCAAAAGAATGGGCAGTCAATGAACATGAAAATATATATATCTAAACATATGAATAAATTATGTTCATATTCATAAAATAGAAGTCTTAGCATCCCATAGTAAGCATTAGAAAGGCAAGACTAGGATAAATATTAGAAAGTGCAAAAGAGTAGTAAAAGCGTTGGCTCACTAGTGGAGCCTTTTTCTGCATGAGGGGTAGACATCTTTGCTATGTCTGAAAGAAAAAATTTACACTTTGCTTCAAAATCCACTTTTGTTTCTTTCACAATCATTGTTTTAAGTTGATTCTCAAAATTGTAAGTATCTATTCTAATCAAGATAGTAAATATGTATGCTTTACAAGTTACAAGGCCTTTAATAACAACAATAGGATCTGTTGTAGACTTAGAGTTGTCCTACAACATGTAAAGGTATTTTGCTGGAATTTGTAGTAAATTAGTGGCAGCTTCATTGAAAGCAATAGAGCAAAGACTAGCTGAGTTGTCTTGCATCTTTACATGTAGAAGATAGCAATAGTTACATTCCTCAATTTCCATCTAGCAACGATCACAAAACCAAACATCAGCATGGGGATGTGTGCATTTTATTTTGCATTCTTTCCCATTAACCAACAAGGGGCAAGTAGGATAACAAAAGGAATCAGTTTTTGCAATTTGAATGGTTGCTTTAAAAATGGCCTCAATAGTTGCTAGAAAGCCAAGGGAGTTGTTTAAGATAAATGCAATAGTAACTCTACCATTCAAAGGATGGATCCTACATGGAGTAGAAGAAGATGAAACCACTTGTTCTACTTTGATTGGGTCTTTGGATCTAAGAGTGTTTGCCTCAGGAATAGAAGGGTTAATTTCAAGGACTATTGCTATTAATGTATTGATAACTTTATCATTAAAGTAACCTACACGATCACCTCGTACAAAAACTATCACTATATCACTAGAAAGATACATCCACTCCAACACATCACCTTTTTCTTACCAACTTGGACCCCACAAATTAACATCAATGAACGAAGCAGGGATATCATATAGTTTTAGATCCATTTTTCCTACAAACAGTTGATATGTATCCAACATCCACTACAATGCCAATAATATCAAGCAAGCTATTATCACTATAATTGCTTATGTCACTAACTCGCACAAAAGAAGAGGCTTTTTTTGGAAGGGAAATATCATCTTCACGCCATTTTATTGTTGATTTTTCATCCAAAACAATTTCAAGGTTACTATTTAATTTATTGAATTTTTTATTTGCTCCCTTGACCGATCCTCTTGATATTAAATAAGTTGCACCCACCTCAACTCAACCATAATGCAATTCAATAATATCATCAAAACAAGTAATACGTATTTCTATTTCCTCCATATCTATATTGTCAAAACTAAAAAGTTGGCCTTCACCTCTTTGTTTGTGGAAATGGTACATATCTCTAATATGTGTTACACACCCTTTCACTGTCCAAACATTTTGATAAATGTTTAAAGCTTTAATAGAGATAACATTTGCAGTGTTGTTTTGTTTCTTAGGGGATAGTTGTAGACCAAATTTAGGGGTCCATTTATAAGGAGAAGGTGAGTTTGACCCCAACATTTTCTCCTCTTGTTGTTTGAACAGATACCTAGGGGTCCCAATGATTTGACAATCAGACATAATCACAACTAAGCTGAATATGATTAAGGCCCTTGAAAAAAAGAAAAACAATATATTGGACATGTATTATATTAGGCACATACAAAGGGGAAAGAGAATTTTTAAAAGTAGACAAAAAATTATTTAACCCACCTTGAATCTTGGACATTCCTATAAACATAGTCTCTTAAACTTACAAGGAACCCTATTTTCAAGGCACCTAAAAGCAACAAATCATTTCATTTGGAAAGAAAGGTTCCTATTTGCATATGGTGTCCATTAGACAAGACAACCATGTATTGTTCAACCTGCCCTTCATCACAACCAAATTTTTTGAAGGACAAAAGCTAAAGGACCGGAGAGGCAACGACATCTCCAGCATTGATGGAATGAATTGCAAATGGAGTCAAAGTTGGTTGTTTCTTTGCAGCCTATAAAGACAAGTTCAATCAAGGAAAATGAACATCATCACACCAAATGGAAAAAACGAGTAATGAAAACAAAGGCTGCAAAGAGATATTTTTATGTATTGTAAAAGATTAATGGATATGCACTTCCACATCTATATGTTTTATTGGGGCCAACCATGTCTATATACACCTAAAGGACAATGAAACTGGAAACATAAACAGTAAAGTGTGTGTTGTATTTTTTTTGTATTTGAGAATCCTAAAATTAAAGGAACTGAAAGGTAATGTTCAAGTTTATTACAAGAGAGGAAGGCAGCAATAACAATGAATCTGTAGCAGCTATAAGGAAAAGGAAATACAAACTTACAAAATCAAGATCTGGTGGTTGATAGATGGAACCCTCAGAGTCGAACTCCATAGCGGGATCTGTGGGAGGTATCTCTAAATCAATCACCAAATCAATCTGGGGTAGCACTAGAGACCCACCCACAAAGTCTAATTCCGCAGACATACTTCTGGGACCTCTTAGAGGGAGAAAATGTTCCAATTATAGTTGACTGATTGGCACCTCTATTTGACAATGAAAATAAAATATTAATGTATTGCAACATCCAATGCCAACTAGTAGACAAGTTAGAAATATTCATAATTCACCAACCATTTTACTATTGTATGCATACAATTTTTTACTGTATTTCTATAAATATGTATATGTAGACATTTGTATATGTTTTGGCCTGATACCTTCATCTTTTTTAATGCAAACAATAGAATATACATTAGAAAGAATGAAAATGACATTTGCATATGTTGTTTCATGTTGCCTTCATCTTTTTTAATGGAAACAATAGAATATACAACAAGAATGAAAATGACTAAGTACATATATGCATTGAATTTTAATTTTATCAACACATTTTAAAAAACACATATAACCAGATATATATATGCATATGCACTTCCAGTGGGGGTATTTCTAGGGGTTGTTTATAACAACATGGACCTTGCTAATTATGTGATTTGGTAGTGGTGGAGTTGGATGCCTCAATACACAGAAGTAGAATGGTAAATTTTTGGTCACATGAGGGTTAATTCATCCTGGTAGTGATGGACCATGGAATTGGATGAAGTAGATGCAACATTCAATATTGTAGTATGGGAAAGTATTCTCCAAAATGTGTGAGAAAATATACCAATTAAGTTGCATTGTCAAAAGAGGCATTGTGGTCCTACGGTATTTTTTACTGTTTGTGAATGAAAGTCTACATAAATATGAGTAAAGATACAATAAAGACCTGATTCGATATACATATGTATATATAAATGAATGTTGGATTGTCAAACAAGCCACACTAGTCTTGGTCTGTATACATGGATATATATATCTACATATATGTACATTTTTAAATATCAAATAGGGAATTCAATACACACACACACACACACACATATATATATATATGTATGTATGTATGTATTTGTCTATGCAAAAGTTGCAAGCAGTCCAAAGGAACAAATTAACACCATGGTTGTAGTTTCTAGCAGTGTGCAAAATTTTAGAATTTACAAGAGCCAAACCATGGCAATCAACACTTTGTTACAAGGAGCTTGAAACATACGAGGTTAAAAAAATGTAGTGAAATATATCGATACAATACATATAACATGCTCCATCCAAACAAAATAACCACCAAAAAAATATAGAATTATAAAAATTGAGAACAATGCCTATTACAAGAACAATATAATAATTTGTTACAGGAAGCTTCAAACTCACTTCAAACAGTTGAGTAAAAAAGAACATCATGAAACATATTGATATGAGACATATAACAAGTTCCATCCAAACAAATTAACAATGGAAAAAATTCTAGAATTTTAAAAATTGAAAACAATCCTTGTTACAAGAACAATAGAACAATCTATTACAGGCAGCTTCAATCAGATGAGTGGAAAATAATATCATGAAACATATTGATACTCAAACAAATAAGGGGAAAAGAATATAATGAAACATATTGATACAAGACAACCAAGCTATGTAACAATTGCCTTGTCAATTCTAAATTCATAAGTTTTTTGCAATGCTTATTGACCAATGAGCAACATTTACGAACATCCTTTATTGAAGAGGCAAGCTCCATGTCGTCATTTAAAACCCTGCGAAAGTCTTCTCTATTTCTCTATAATATTTAGTGCCAAGTAATGTAGCTTAAATTCCCAATTAACTTTGTGGCTTTATAGCCATTTTTCATAGATTATTGCCACCCATTGCATTTACAAGTTCTATTTAATCTGGGTTTACTATCAAAGAATATAGCTCAAATTTTTACAATAATCTGCTATCAAACCAACACCACAATGTCTCTTTCGACAATGCAAGCTAATCAATATATTTTTTTCCACATCATAATATACTTTCACATACATACATACATACATATATGCATATATATATACATACATATGTATATATATATAATATATGTATACACACACACATACATATATATGTGTGTATACATATATATATATATACATACATACATATATATACATATCTGCATGCATATATTCTAAATTGGAGCTGCATTATTTGGGACTAAATATTATAGGAAAATAGGTAAATTGTAAAAGAACTATTAGGAAAACACTAAAGAACCATAGGAAAATAGACAAATATGGAAACGATAAAAAAATACATACATACATACATACATATATACATGTATATATACATATATACATATATGTATATACAAATACACATTATTGTATACACACACACACACACACACAAAGCAAATGGTTTGTCAAGTACTCTATTATAAAACTAGCACAACAATGCCTCTTTTGACAATGCAACTTAATCAATATATTTTCTTGCACATTTTAGACTATTCTTTCCAATATATATATATATATATAGACACATATATATACTCTATGCATCTTTGGTGTTATACACATTTTGTACAGTTTTTGATAAAGGAAAAAATGGGTTTTACAGGGACTCAAAACCACCAAGTTTACATCAAAAGAGAAGGGACTAAAAAGTCCAACAGAAAAAATAAGCTGCACAAAAGGAAAAAACCGAAACAAGTAGAAGCCACCCACAAAAGACTAGGAGGGTCAAACAAAAAAACTAGCCGAAAAGCCAACAAAAAGACCAACCGCAACTAACCCAAAGTCTTCAGAACAGACTCGGTCTCGGCCTCCAGGTTCTGCATGTCCTGAACTCCCTTCTTGAAGGTTTGAATCATATGTGGTGTAGGACGAGCCTTCCTCTTAAAATTGGCCCTGGTTCTCTTAGAAATACCAACATCCTCATTCTAGTTTTTATCATTGACCTCTTCCAAATCAACCACCAAAGACCCCTGTTGAGCTTTGTCCAATTTCTCAGTCATGGCATTGATGATGATGGCATTGTGTCTTACCATCCTATTGTTCTGTTCGGCTATAATTTTAATAGTATTTTTCATTTTATCCAACTCAATTTCAACCCTTATGTCCATCCCCGCTTAGTTCTGGGTTTCTTTACTGTCACCATGATCTTTTCCCTCCACCTCTTTCTTCCCAAGCGCCTTAACCTTGACACATTTTGTACAGTTAATTCCTTGGTATCTTTTTAATTGATTTAAGTTCAAATCGTTACAAACAGGATG
>VDFB02332404.1:0-11490 GCA_007258455.2 Sequoia sempervirens
CATATTTGTTTGATCCTTCAATTTCACTTGTTCTCTTTCCAAAGCATTTTGAGATACCTAAGTTTGACAAATATACATGAACCAAAGATCCAAAGGCCCATCTACAAGAGTTCTATGCACAATGTTAGGATGCTCAGCATAATGACAATTATCTCTTACATTTGTTCCCTAGAAGCTTAGGAGGACTAGTCTTAGATTGGTTCATGGGTCTCAAGAAGGGGACAAATTCTTCATTCGCTGATCTTTCTGAATAGTTTTTCAAACAATTCTCCTTTAATTTGGAAAAATACATTGACACTCTAGACCTCTTGAAGGAGAAACAACATGATGGAGAAACTTTCGCTAAATACCTACAAAGGTGGCGAGTTGTCGCTAGCCGTATGAAGTCTCCTCTCAGAAAAAAAGAAATGGTCACTCTTTTTATGGCTAATGCCCATCCTAAGCTAGCACATGCTCTTAATCTTCATTGTGTTACTACCTTTGCAAAGGTTATCGAAAAAGGCCCCATCATTGAAAGAGCACTCATTGCAAAAGGGAAATTAAATTGTATAACTCAGATAAGGACAAGTCATCTAGTGACAAATCCCATTATTGCAATAAAAACAAGAATGTAGTCAATGATGGCATCACTGAAACTAAACATGCTCAAGTGGCCAATACCTCCTAGAAGCAACAACCATCCATGCCCAATGCCATATTTGTGTTGTAGGGGGCACCTCAACCCCCTCAACAATCCAATCAAGGGAACAGTAAATGCCAATACACTCAATTAGGAGAACCCCTCAATGCCATGTTCAACAAGCTCTTGCAAGCCAATTATCCGATCACATATCTTGTGACCAAGCCACTCGATGAATCTAAGCCTAAACTAGCCTAGTTTAAAGAAAACAAATATTGTGAGTTTCACAAGATTAAAGGGCATACCCTAAATAAGTGTCAGAGTTTGAAAACATACATCCAAGATCTTACAGATTGAGGAGATATTCATGTGGATGCCAATCAGGCTTCATCATCCAATGCTCAATTACAAATATACCAAAATGCTTTCCCTAAACATAATCAAGATCCTAGCACATCTAACACCAACCCAGGCCCTAACAATAACAATAATCAAAATAACAGCACCAACAACATCAATTACAAAAATGTGCCACTTAATTATGAGGGTCTCGTCATGCACATCGAACAAGCGGAACCACGTGTGTTTATGATACATGTCAATGGCAAAGAGCCTCAATGTGCTATTGCCACTTGCCACACACACATCACTGTCCCTGGAGCCTCCACATCATCACCATCACCTCCTATAAGTTCCCAGTATAGCATTCTCAACCATCTAGGAAAGACTACAACACAAATATCCATCTTAGATTTGCTAAAGTCTTCTCCTATACACCAAGAAATCTTAACAAAAGCTTTACAGGATGCCCGCGTCCCTAATAACATTGACCCCACACAATTCCAAGCCCTAGTTGGACACCTGTCATCAACCTACCAACTAGGTTTCAGTCAAAATGACATGCCTACCATCAACGCCAACCACAATCGACCCCTTCATATAGAGGTTCTTGTCGCCCAACACAAAGTAAAGAGTGTCTTGATATATAATGGCTCTGCTCTCAATCTATGTACGTTAAAGTTCATAAAGCAGGTAGGATATACCCACATTGATTTAAGTAATCAGATTATCACCATCAAGGCTTATGATAATGCAAAAAGGGATTTTGAAGGGGTTATTGAGCTTCCAATTCAATTTGGTCTTATTATACAATACACCACTTGTCATGTCCTTGATCTGGACCTCCCCTACAATCTTCTCCTCGACTGACCATGGATCCATGCCATGCAAGCCATCCCATCCACCTATCATCAATGCTTGAAATTCCCATTTAATGGAATGGAAGTTACAATACAAGCCAATCCTCAACCTTCTGAATACTTCTGCTCAATTGAAGCTTCGTTCCCCCACTCCCATTACTATCCACCGTTGACTTCTTCATCCAATCCATCATCTAATTCATCACTCGTCACCACATCCGCCCCATCTTCTACATCAGATTCCACTATATCACCAAGGTCTAGATCATTAACAAGGGGTGTGGTGAGTATGAAATGAGTACAACTTTGAATGTGGCAACCATGCCACCCTCACCACACACATGTGGTCAACCCTCCAAATCTACACCAAAGAAGGAACAAAAGGTAGTCACCTTAAGCTCCAAAAATGTGGGCACTAGCACTTATGTATCTTTTGAGTTACCAAAGTATACACTTGAAGATGATATAAGTAAATGGATATATCAAGAAGAACCTGAACCTACTCCTCCTTTAAAAGAATATTTTCAAGAGATGTATCCTTGGCGCTCTAAGTATGCTAAAAAGCACAATTATCAGGGGGGAGGTCTTGGTCTAGAAGAGCTAGGAAGAAAGCAACCAATCGACACTTATGTATGTCCAAAAAAATCATGCTTAGGCTGTGACAAAAAGAAAAAGGGTCACATAGCATCGACTAGTACCTCTAACAACATCAGTGCAAGCAATGGTCTTTCAAAAGCTATACCAGAAGAAGAATGCATCATTCACATGTATGATGATGTTGATCATGTGGACCTTTCTTCCATGTTTGAATTCCTATCTGTTTGCACTATTAGCCTTTCCCTTTACCATCTCAAACTCATTGATTAGGACCAACATGAAAACACACCTACTAACTCACTTACCTCAATGGATACCTATGTACACCTCATGGGATTGGGGGAAGATGAATGCCCTACTCATAAAAATAAGAAAAAGAAAAATTCAAAAGGATCACCTAGTGAAAACCTCCTTGAGGCACTTCTTGACCCAGAAAAAGTCAAAACAAAGGACGTATCTAAAGGTGAAAATCTCAGTGAGGCACTAGAAGATGGGGATGTTCATCTTCCCCTTGTAGGAACATAGTGGTCTAAACAATCATCCATCTTCATAGAAGAAACACAAGAAATCAATTTGGGAACTGAAGAAGATCCCAAAATCACTTATGTAGCCAAAGCGTTATCAGAAGAAGAATATTCCACCATCTCCATGATCCTCAAGGAAAGCAAGATCAATTTCGCATGGGCATATTCAAACATGCCTAGATTAGAACCTAACTTGGTTGTACACCATCTAGATGTGCATCTTGATGTAAAACCAGTTAAACAGAAGCTTTGCAAAATGCACCCACAAGTTGCCCTATTGGTCAAGAAATAATTAGAGAAATTGTTGGAAGCCAAATTTATAAGACCCATTGACTACTCTGAATGGATCTCCAACATTGTTCTAATAGCCAAACCTAATGGGGATGTTAGAATATGTACAAAATTTTGAGATCTCAATAAGGCATGTCCTAAAGATGACTTTCCTTTGCCAAACATAGACATGTTGGTTGATTTAACTATAGGACATGAGATGTTGTCCCTCATGGATGGATTTTCTGGATATAATCAAATTAGGATTGCACTTGAAGATCAACACAAGATGGCCTTCACCACACCCTGGGGCACATTTTTCTATAATGTTATGCCCTTTGGGCTTAAAAACGTAGGGGAAAATTATCGGCATGCAATGACCATCATCTTTCATGATCTTATCCACATCATCATGGAAGACTATGTTGATGATATCTTAGGAAAATCAAGAACTAGAGTAGAACACCCTGCAATCCTAAGAAAGATCTTTGAATGGTTAGAGTGCTACAAGTTGCATCTAAATCCAAAGAAATGTGTGTTTGGGGTTACGTCGGGAAAACTGTTAGGTTTCATTGTCTCTCGTAGGGGCATCAAAGCTTATTCGACAAAGGTTAAAGCAATAATGGATATGCCTCCACCACATAACCTAAAACAGTTGAGAAACCTTTAGGGTAAACTTCAATCCATCTGATGATTCATTGCTTAGTTATCCAATAAGTGTTAATCATTCGCTCACCTCTTGAAGAAATATAATGCTTTTAAGTGGACTCAACAATGTCAACTTGGCTTTGATAAGATCAAAGAATATTTGGCTCATCCACCAATTCTTATGCCACCAATCCCTGGTAAACCACTGGGCGGGTGCATGAAGTTGGTCGCACTTTTGTGGCCAAATGGGAAAAAAATTTGAAAAGAGATAACGAGAGCATGTTATGTGATTTTAAAAGAAAAAAAAAGTGAAATCAGACTATTTGTTTTCCTGCTTTCTCACTACCAAGGCCAAAAACCTCACTTTCATGCTACTGCTCTAAGAGGGAAGGATTTCACAAATTTCTAATAACAACAATTGGATTTTTGCAAATATGGCACCACCAATGCACTAAGAGATGCGGAGGTAAGTATTGTTTGCTATTTGTTTTGAATTTGTTAGTTTGAAATTGATTTTGTTTGTTTTAGGTTAGATTTGATTTGTAAAAATTTGTAGAAACTCAAGAAATCCTCAACAAGAAGAGGGAGTGGAAAATCCCCAACAAAATCAACTCCCTTACTCATTCTCTCAACACCCTCCTGGCACTCAAGAAAAATTGAGGAGTGAAATTGAGAATAATAGAAAACAACTTGAGGATCTTATTAGTAGGCTGAGTGATCCAAATGCTTCAACCACATAAAGAATGCTTCTAGCAAATTCATTTAAAGACATGTTAAAAAATGTAGATGCAATCACCCAACAAATATCTGGATGGCAAGATAGGAGGCAGACAGCTAGGGCATATTATGCAAACAAATTATCATATAAACAATTAAAAGATTTAAAAATGACTAAAGGTGATTTGTGCTCTCTATTCACTAACCCTAGAACAAATCAAAATCTTACCCTCAATGCAAAGAGGTTTCCTATTCATTGGTGCCACCACTAAGAGATTAAGAACCGTTTTTATGAAAGATGGTATATGGTCTTTGATTACCCACCGTGAAATAATTGTGAAGTCCCCCAATATTTTCTTAGGAAACTATACAGTGAGTTTGTATTGAACCAAATCCCAAATTATTTTGATATGAGGGAGTTCCAGGGGAGAGGTGGGGGGTCAGCTCAGGATAGGGCCAGTGCACAGCTGGATCCTATGCGGCAAGGGAGACGAGCTCTCGCTAGGCCGCCTCGTGAGTAGATTGTGATGCCTATCGTTGCGAAGGAGAGTGCCGACATATAGACATTGCAGGTGATCACAACTTTGACTTGGAGTGTCATCCATCACACTAGCCCTATTGTACAGCGCCATCCAAGGGAGTCTTCAGGTGGTGGCCTTCGAACCCATGTGTGTCAATCTTGCGAGACGACTTGTTCGTATGACCCTACCGACACTCAGGAGGGTGCTACGCAAGATCCATATGCATCTACAGGGATGGAGATTATGGCTGAAATTTTGCATGATGCATATGGCATTGACAGTTAGGTAAAATTCAACATGTTCATTGAATTTAATTTATTAAATTTCAATTGTGAAATGCAAGATTAACTAATTTAGTTTTATTATTTTAATAAAATTTTAGGGTCACAATGTAGAGACTGGATACACTAGTCATCCACCTACTTATTTTTGCAGTACACCTATTGGTGGGGATGTAAAGTTAGTAAACAATTATAAATTTATTACATGTGTTAATAACATTGTTTTACGAATGGTATTTTAATATGTGATTTTGGATGTTGAACAGGGTACTGTTGGAGGTTTCAAGGAAACACTGAAAGCACAGATTTTTTAAACATCTACAGAGGTATTATAGAATAAAGAGAACTTAAGTAATGAATCTCTAAGTTTAATAGATTGTGTAGTTTATATCTGAGGTATTGTTGGTTATGTTAAAATATAGATCATTCAAACTCAGCATTACTTCAAATTCGAACTAACGTAAATACGCTCATTAATACTTGTACTCAAAATTTTGTTCATTAGATCTCACACATTATAAGTCATCACGTGGATCGCTATTGTAACTTTTTTGTGATTGAATAATTTTTTGTTTTATTTTCAGATGTTGGTGACAAAAACACCGCCAAACATTACGAGGGCAATGGGTATTGTTTCCTATATACAGTTCCTCATGGTCTCTATAGGGGAGGGTATGAGGTACTACTAAATTTCAATTTACATTCATTGTTATAGAGTGAACTAGTTCTAGGAAAATCAAACATTATTGATTTGTAGTTTAATTCTATTTGGATGGTTTATATAGGCTTTATACAATTCCAAGCATCGAATGGGAAATATTTAATCAAGGAGAGTGATCATGATGGTCGTATGATTATTTGTTAAACGGTATTAATTTTATAATGTAATTTTATATATTAATGTCTTTTACTTCATTGTAACAGTTGAAACTTCACCAGAAGCTAAACAATAGGAGGAGTAGCAGGAGCACTCCTTGAGTACAACAGAAATGAGTGACAGACTTATCGCCATCGGATCGCCCAGCAAAGGGAAAGAAAATTGTATTTGAACCAGAGCATTGAGAGAAATGAATTTTGAATGCAGAGTCTCTTTTATTGTAGCGCTCACATGGCACTCTTTGTACATATTTTGTATTGATATATTTGACATTGAATGCCTATATGGCATTCTAATAAGCCCATATGGCTATTTTGTAACTATATATTTATACTTATATCGACATATATTGATGTATGCGTACATGGCTATTTGCTTAATACAAATATTTTTATCGATGGTGTCCATATTTGCAAATTATAAATTCATGGTTCAATAGATATGAGTTACGTGTATTCAAGTGTATACTTTACAACTTACGCACATATATTTTTTGACTTACATGTGAACATCGAAAAGTGTGAAAATTTATGTGTTTGGAAGTCAAATGTAAGCCAATTTTGCAATTCTCAGTTCTTGCATACTCAATCTTATGGACTTATTCCTTCCTAGCACATATTGTGAATATTTCTCATTTAGTGCAAAAGACAGATTCCTCATTTTTGAACCACTCATAGCAAAGAGATTCACAATAAGACTTTAGCATTGGAACACTACTCCATACTTCTCTTGTCTAGACCATAAAGGATTGAAAATTCTTAATTTGATGTAATGATAGTCCTGAGATGAGAATTTATATAACCATGCCTATTTTGAAACTTCGCATCTAATACTGCATCAACAAGAACTT
The DNA here is from genome assembly GCA_007258455.2 of Sequoia sempervirens. NCBI lineage: Eukaryota > Viridiplantae > Streptophyta > Pinopsida > Cupressales > Cupressaceae > Sequoia > Sequoia sempervirens. The sequence continues at coordinate 7,104 of VDFB02332404.1, forward strand.
AAGAAGTGTTGCATAAGAGTGTTAGGTTTGATAGGCCTTCTCTTCCCTAAGGGAGGAGAGCCTGCATCTTGAATTTTGAACAAAATTTTAAGAAGCAAACATTTTACCTAAAAGCTTCAAATCTAGATGACATATTTGGCTAAGTCTATCTTGAAAATTATCAGTGCATTCAAACTCTAAAGGAGATTCTCCCTAAAAAGAAAACTTACCTCTTTTCCCCAAGGAATGAACAAATTGCAACAAGTTGCATGTGATTTATCTTATCTTTCACAGCTCTTTGTCAATCATTCATGGTTTAGGATAGTTCCGTTGCCTAAGGCAAGTGACACCAAAAATCACTCGGTGATTCTCTACGCATTTGGTAAGAAAAAGGTTTTGTCATTTCTTTCCACAATAAAAATGTTCCACACTCTTCAGCATTGATCAATGATTAATACTATTGATTGCAAACACTTGGCATTTTTATGTTTGAAACTCTTTAATTTCTATAATTTTGTATCACATGACATTCTAGACTACCATATTTTAATATTTCACTATGAAAAGTGGTGGTGTATTTTTGCTATGTTATTTGACTATTAATATGGTGGTTTATTTTGAAATTGATTACTGCTGCAAATATGTATATATTTCTGATATTTATATGTTTTTTTATTACCGAACCCAAAACAAACCCAACTCCCCAAAAAAAAAAATCTCGAGCTGGCGAATCAGGTTCTTGAACCCGATCCCAAACCCAAAACTAAACCGGTAACTTAGTAAAAAATAGATTTTTGTAGTTTATATTCATAACGTTGATTACATTGCATTGCACATCTTTCAAACTCAAAGCATTGCTTCACATTTCATAACTAATAACTAGATGTTGATAGATGACAAAATTTCAATTACAATATAGTTTTTACTAAGTCAACCTAAGCAATTATGCAATTACTTCACATTGCATAACTAATAACTAGGAGCAGCTGCCAATTGCATTTGGTTGTCATGTAATTCTATGAGACCACATTTCTTTGAGGCATTTTTTCAAATAGTTGACTGCCTTGTCTATACTACCACATTTTTCATACATGTCTACCAAAGCATTTTGTCAAATAGTTCAAGTGTTGCCTTGTTGCTATGGCTGAAAGCCTAAATCAAGTGCTTTTGAGCAAGCTATGGATGCTTGGAAAAAATCTATCAAAAGCATAATAGTAAGCAATATCATAGACAAGGCAGTGAACTCTTTGAAAAAATGCCTCAAAGAAATGAGGTCTCATGACCTGATGGAATGTCATGACAATCAAATGCTTTTGATTGTCATGGCATTACATCACCATGACAATCAAATGCTTTTGATTGTCATGGAATTACATCACCATGAGACCTCATTTCTTTGAGGAATTTTTTCAAAGAGTTCACTGCCTTATCTATGCTAGCACATTTTTCATACATGTCTATCAAAGCATTTTATCAAATAGTTAATTGCCTTGCTGCTATGGCTAAAAGCCTAAAACAGGTGCTTTCGAACAAGCTGTGGATGCTTAGAAAAAATGTATCATAGCATAATAGTAAGCAATAACATAGACAAGGGAATGAACCATTTGAAAAAAATGCCTCAAACAAATGTGGTCTCATGGTGGTGGAATGCCATGACAAGCAAATTGTTGTGGATTGTCATGGCATTCCATCACCATGAGACACATTTCTTTGAGGCATTTTTTCAAATAGTTCGTTGCCTTGTCTATGCTACTACATTTATCATACATGTTTACCAAAGCATTTTATCAAACAATTCGCTTCCTTGTTGCTATGGCTAAATGCCTAAAATAGGTGTTTCCAAAAAAGCTATGGATGCTTGGAAAAAATCTATCAAAGCATACTAATAAGCAATAGCATAGAAAAGGAAGCAAACTGTTTGAAAAAAATCCTCAAAGAAATGTGTTCTTAATGGTGATGGAATGCCATGATAATCCATAGCACCTATTTAATATGGCATTCACTATGGTGACCGCATCACCATGAAACCACATTTCTTTGAGGCATTTTTTTCAAAGAGTTCATCACTTGTCTATGCTACCACATTTTTCAAACGTGTTTACCAAAGCATTTTATCAAACAGCTCACCTCCTTGTTGCTATGGCTAAAAGCCTAAAATAGGTGCTTCCAAGCAAGCTATGGATGTTTGGAAAAAATCTATCATAGTATAATAGTAAGCAATAACATAGACAAGGGAACGAACCGCTTGAAAAATGGTCTCACATGGTGGTAACGCCATGACAGCAAATTGTTGTGGATTGTCATGGAATTCCATCAACATGAGACCACATTTCCTTTTGAGGCATTTTTTCAAACAATTCAATCGGCCTCTATCTATGCCAATACTAAATTTATCATACATGTTTACCAAAGCATTTTATCAAACAGTTCGCTTCCTTGTTGCTATGTCTAAAAGCCTAAAATAGGTGCTTCCAAAAAAACTATGGATGCTTGTGGAAAAAATCTATCAAAGTATACTAATAAGCAATAGCATAGAAAAGGCAGCAAACTGTTTGAAAAAAAGCCTCAAAGAAATGTGGTCTCAATGGTGATGGAATGCCATGACAATCCATAGCAATTTGCTTGTCATAGCATTCGTCATGCCATTCCATCACCATAAAACCACATTTCTTTGAGGCATTTTTCAAAGAGTTCACTGCCTTGTCTATGCTAACACATTTTTCATACATGTCTATCAAAGCATTTTATCAAACAGCCTCTCATTGCCTTTGTCACATGGCTAAAAAGCCTAAAAATAGGTGTTTTCTAATGTTTGGATGCTAGGAAAATCTATCATAGCATATTAGTAGTAATAAGTATAGGGACATGGAATGAATTGTTTGAAAAATGTGCCCAAAAAAAAATGTGGTCTCATGGTAGGAATGCCATGACAAGCAAATTGTGCCAGGGATTGTCATGGCATCTCCATCACCATGAGACCACATTCTTTGAGGCATTTTTTCAAACAAATTACTGTCTTGTCTATGCTAATATATTTATCATACATAAGCTACTACAAAGCATTTTATCAAATAGTTCACTTTGTTGCTATGGCTAAAAGCCTAAAAATAGTGCTTCCTTAAAAAGCTATGGATGCTTGGAAAAATCTATCAAAGCATACTATTACACAGGCATAGAAAGGCAAGAACTGCTTGGAAAGCCTCAAAGAAAATGTGGTCTGTAGATGGAATGCTATGACAACTATAGTAATTTTGTTTCATCATGGCATTCACATGCCATTCCATCACCATGAAAACCACAGCCTTTTGAGGCATTTTTCAAAGAGTTCGCCTTGTCTATGCTATAACACATTTTCTATATATATGTCTATAATAAAGCATTTTATCAAATAGTTCATTGCCTTGGTGCTATGCCTAAAAGCCTAAAACAGGTGCTTTCGAACAAGCTATGTATGCTTGGAAAAAATATATCAAAGAATAATAGTAAGCAAGAAGTTGATGCAATACAAAGATTGCCAAACCAATCAACAACTCAGGGGACTCTTGTCCCAAACTCATCTTGGAGAAGATCAAACAAAATTTCAACATTTCATCAGAAATCTACTTTTCATCCACTCAAATTCTCTTATCATTCATCATTCATCCTTCCACAAATTTGTATTCCAATTGACTCATTCAAAGCAAAAATCCATTTTAGAAAACTTTGATTCAATCAATTAGATCAACATGCATTTCAAAAACACCATTTTCAACAAGGCACTCTTCCATTCAATCAATTCATTCAACTTGTCCCAAATAGTCAATCCATCATTACAATTGGATTTCAGACTTTTACTAGACCATCAAGCACTGTGAACATCATTATTACAACTGATACAAATCAAGAACTTGCTCTCTTAACTTTGTTCTGACTGAACTTATAATTTCATGTATTATTTTACACCAAGTCTCCTCACTGTCCAACTGTCAAAACAACATATCTCACTTCTAAACCCTGTCCAAGACTCCATACATCCATGACAACATCACTTAGACAACATTATCCCAAAATCAACTCACCGATCATTGTTAGGTCAAACTTCTATTCTCTGAGCAGTTAAGGCACTACTTCTCAATGAGACATTCATGCCCTAAATCAGGTAAACCAAAAACACTAGTTTCAAAACCAAAGATCCAAAACACTTTTAGAGACCTCTTAATGCCCATGTCCTCATATAAAAAACTGAGAATAAATTATATTGAAGAAATAAGCAGTTTTTAGTCTGAACGTTGTAAAAAAGGCTACTAAAATAGGCCTGATTTTCAAAGAAGACCCCCTTTCAAACATTCCCAAAACACTTAAAACCTCAAAACAGTCATTAGACATAACACAAAACTCCCAATTTATCCATTTTCAGGGATTAAAAGAC
>VDFB02332405.1:0-28419 GCA_007258455.2 Sequoia sempervirens
TTTACACAATTTCTCTAGAGTGTGTCATAGTTATGAAGACCAAGACCATTGAAATCTTCCTATGGTGAGAGTGACCTTTTCTAGGTGTTGTGATTTCAAATAGGTTTTAAACTTATTCAAAGATATTTCAATTGTAAATAAGATGGATTTGATTAAAAAAAAAAATTAAGATGTTAATTATTTGTTTTGATCATATTCATATTGTTAGATGTCAGTTTATATGTTAATGATTGTAATATTAATGTGCTTAAGTCTTAGGTTAGTTATCATTGATAAATAAACATTTTATTATATATTATAATATTTTAACTTAAATAATAACACTAATATATTCATTTCCAAATAAAATTAACTTTGATATATTAACCCATCCAATTTTATACTCAAGGAAAAGTAGCATTACAAGTTGTGTGTTGATGAAGTTTTGTTTGTTGTTCATTATATGAAGGCTCAAGAAATCTAGTGTATGATAGAAGAAAAAATTCCTCTCCCAAGATCGAAGAAAAGATGGAAATTTATCTTAGGAAAGCCTAGAAATTCTCCTTTCTATAGCCTCTCACAACAAAAATATAGAAAAAATATCATCTTAGGCTTGTTGGAATGCACACACATCTAAGGAAAGGATAAAAAGCTCGAAGAAAGACACTATGGAAGAGGAAGATGAGAAAATAGGAAAAATGACTTGTTCATCTCTTTCACCAATATTTTGTTCACAACAACAAATAGAGGGTATTCACCCTAGGGTGAACTAATAGGAAAAAGGTGAACATGCCATTTTGGATACAAAGTTTAAAACAACACAAAGTGATAGATGGAAAACATGGTGAATGATTGAAGAGTCATGAAATGACTCATGAACATCACTTCAAAATTAGTAAAGAGAAAAAATTATTGTATGTTGCCATGTAGGGTTGTGCATTATTTTTCCACATCATCATCACTAGACACTAAAATGCTTTCCCATCCAAATTTGGGCACTTGATGCATAAGACTCATCACCATTCATACATAGATCTCAACCACATGAGATGGTCATGATTGAAGTGTATTACCACTATATTGCTATTACACTAGATGAAGTATTACCATACCACTTTTTGTATAAGTAGAATTTCCTAATCTTACTCTATGTTTATTCTTACTTTTTATTTTCCTAAGTAGTTAAAGAAAGCTTGTAATTGTTGTCTATTTCACTTGTGTGAAAAAAGTTATCCATTATATGTTTTCTCTATTTTGGAGGTTTTTATGAAGCATGCATGCCAAGGAGGAAGAACATGTACAAAGAAATCAAGATGGCTATGTTACTTTACATGAACCCCATACCTTTTTGCATCTAAATACTTAATTTCTATGCATGGTAGTGGGTACATCTTTATTTTAGGATTCACATGCACCTCAAAGTAGGGGCAAATGTAATGGTGAAATTTGCATACCTATGTCAACTCCCATTTAGTTTTGGGTCCATTTTGATGGATGAATTAATATAATTAGACAACAAGTGACACACTTCTCTGATCCCTAAATATCCTCATTTACTTTCACCTTTGCAAATTTTCATGCATTTAGACTTATTTGGATGTTTTATTTGCACTTATTCCTGCATATTTGCTTATTATTAGTCCATAATTTTATGCACCCAATATTTTCCTCGAGATCCTATATTTTATATAGTAGGTTGATCTTGCGATAAGCAAGAGCAATGCCAAATGATGTGAATTTAAATTATCGACTTCCGCCCCTTCCCACTAATCATTGGGAGCCAACTTGATAGATATTTATATGAGTATTTATTATCTTAGTATTTAAACATAACCATTTGAACATTTAAACACATCCTAGAATATTAAGCAACATTTACATTACAAGGAGCATTCATTAAAATAACACTTTGATTTAGAGAATAGAATCAGTAGACCTACATTAGAATTCACATTGAGGACATTGCATGTTTTCTAGCAACACTCACCCAAGGCCATAAATCCAATCTTTCAAGGGATTTGACCAAGGAGAAGTTTGATGCCCATAATTCAATAGCTTCCCTAAGCTATTTTAAATGGTGTTGGCCCTAAAATGTCAAAATATAACAAGAATCACATCGAACTAGATTGCCAAAGTCTACATTTGACCAAATCAAAACCACACCCTAAAGGTCAAATATGTGTCATGTACTCGGCCAATCTTGAACCACAAGATCAACCCACAAAAGATTCTAGGGCTACACGAAGTTTGAAACAATCAACACATCAAGGACATTAATTTTTTGTACTATTAAAAATTGATTCAACAAGTCTCTAGCATCGATATCTCGATCATCATTTTAAGAGCTAAGTACCCTAGTCTCTAGCATTTAATTTATATAAATATCATTTTCAATTTGTCATTCCTAGCTCTTATAATTTCACCTAAGTTGATTGTTTATATTACTTCAATTAGCTTTGGTCAATCCAACAAAGAGTGTTTATTCTCTTACAATTTATATCGTAGATCAATCCTTCCAACTAATATGAAATTAATATTTAAATATAGATATGATAAAAAAATTTGTAAAAATATATCCCAAAATATATTTTTCAAAACATGTTCCTTGGAGAAATGAAAACATTGTTTTTAAAACTTGTATTAAAAAAAAAGACACAACAAATATACACTCACTCAACAACCATTCAACCATCATGTCAACAAATGCAAGAAAGAAAAGCAGATCCAAAATATTTCGACAGTCTCCTTCACCATCACCAGCTCAGGCAAAAAAAAACAGTAAATACATGACCATGCGAATTCTTGAGAAGCAAAGCTAAGTCGTTTAATCGAATCAGATTTACCTCAAAAGACTCCGACTGAGGAGGAACCGAGGAAAGGGCAGAGATCAACCAGTGACTTTTCTCAATAAGCGCCCCAAATCCGTTGCCGTTTAAGACGAGCAGCGACTAGGTAAAAAATCCAGCTTTAAAACATTTGGTTAAAATACAGACGGAATCCACCATTAGGGTTTGGAAATCCACCAAGATTTCGTTACAGACAGGGTAAGTGAATCAATGTCATTGCCGTAATGGAAGTTATTACCGATAACACTCTTCAATCACTACAAAATAGCCAAGAAAAATATCAAACCCTAAGAATACAAATGGATTTGGAGGACAATAAATATTCAAATCCTGGGCCAAAGAAGATTGAAACCATGACTTTCTAAGAATTTAATAATTTTGCTGCATTTCAAATAGCACAGTTTATAGTAAAATCCATAATAATACCAAAATTAGGGCCACTTCCAGTAGTGCTTCCTCATCCACTTTGATGTTTTTTGAAACAGATTCCGTTAAATAATACGCAAATGTGAAGACGCCTGTGTCTAAATCAGCATACTGGAATCGCTTATCTTAAAAGTTGACGCAGAAATTACTCCCCTTGTCTTTTGCCCATTATTATAGCTGCCATTCCTTACGATGGTCTTCGCGAATTAACAGGTCATACATGCACTTTCTTTTAACACATTGTGCAACCATGATGAAAAATAGACTCGGAAATGATGAAAATGATTAGGGAACCCAAAAGGTCCTAGACAATAGATCTCACCTCACACTAGCACACAAAGGAGACAACTCCCAAGGGATGGGGAGACCACAAGAGGCTCCAATATGAGACAAACAACATAAGGGTGAAGGGAACACTACATGGAGAACCCAAAAATGGCCTTTAAATGAGGTAGGGGCTCACACACTCAAAAACACAACAAGACAAGAGATTCCATTATCAATTTGTATGTTTTCTAAACTCAGGATTTATTTTAAAACCCAAATTGAAGTGTGCTCTATGTTCCTTTTAACCAACATTGCAATAAATTGAAAGAACATCCAAAATAGCATTCATGATCAACTCCAAAGCCAAAGCATATAAAAGTGTACATGATACCAATACTACTTATGTGGTTGGTTTACAATCACTCCAATCAAGAGAATCAATTAACATATTATAATTTGGATGGAGGACTCAAATGTCCTTCAAATTATGTTTTATAAAATATTACAACCAAAACATAAATGAAATGAGAAACCTTTACCAACACGCTCTCAATCTTAGAGCTCTTTAAAAGATCATTGAACCCCGGTGGTGGTTTTCATGTCATTCAACCTTGTGGTACCCTTGGGTCGTCTCCTCCCATGCTTGGGGATACTAACATGGGCCACAAGCACAATCACACAAAAAATATGGGAGAAGGCTTGCACACATGCCATATGTATCCAACATACATGCAACATACAGATCATGCAATTTAATCACTTAGTCAACATCAAAAGATGGATAAAATAATACAACACTCATTAGGAATAGACATCAATGGTGCAAATAGAATATCCTCATTGGGCACAAACACCAATGGCACAAATAGAATATCCTCATTTGGCACAAACACCAATTGCATAGGGATAAGATGTTAGAGAGGAGGTATGGAGTGTCATCGCAAAGCTCAAAGGAATGGTTAAGCAAAGCCGAGTATGAATCAAATCGCCTACATGAGGAATCCAACCTGCAAGTCCCAATGCTCCCAGAGCAGGCATTCATTCTATGCTGATACTATGCCTATATGAGTGCTCTAGATATACCATAGGCACCATTATCTTGATTAGTTTTATTACCCAAAAGTCATTAATTATCAGTTATTAAAGAAACTCTTCACTCATCATATCCTTGAGCTCCTTTGTGCCTTGGTCAATGTCAACAACCACTCCATTATGACTCTCTATGACTCTCTAGTACCTTCATCATGTGTTCATCACAACTCATCACAATTGAGTGTGGAATGGAATTTAACAAGGCACACAAATTTGGCTCACAAAAATTTAAATAGGACCTCAAAACAATCCTTACAAAAAACTATGGGGGAGTCATATTTTCTTCCATTCCAAAAACATTCAAAAACACATTTAAAATTCAAAATTTTCTAAATAATTTTTCATGCAAAAACCAACAATTTTTGCCAAACTCCGTTGTTGAAACCTTAAATTTTCATTGTTCTCAAATTAAAAAAAATCATTAAAAAAAGTACCTTTTTGCTCTAAAAATGCACAACAACCACATTATAAAAAATAATTTTAATTTTTTACATTTTGAAAAAAATGCGCATTACAGGGGCACAAAATGGCCAAATTTGAATTTTTCAAATTAAAATTTAAACCTACTCTAATTGCACAAATTGGAAGCTATTGTGGAAGTCTTATGCTCCCTTAAGGGTGAGCATGGCATCCAATTGAATAAACACAAGAAAAATGAGGAGAGGAGAGAGATTTACCTCAAAATTGGAAGCACAATAAACCATGAAAACTTGCAATTTTACCAATTTGGAGAGGGGAAGATCACACACACAATCATAATCATTTTCCTACCCCAATTGATCCATCTCCCAAGCGATTCTCATTCAAATCCACTCAATTTCACCCAATTTCAAATTTCCCATGGAGGATTTTGGAGAGTTTTTTTTTCCAAAAAGAATAATTCAGTAAAAAGACTTTTATTTTTCTTTTAACCCTTTTTCCTATTTCCTTTATTTTCTTTTCTTTGATTTCTCAAAATTGTCATTTAAAAAAAATACAACATTCAACATTCATTCATTTGCAATCATTTAATCAAGAAAGATTAAATGAAATATATAAGCATGCATTCCCAACCCAAGGATTTTCAAAAATTTAAATAACTTAACTTTATTTTAAATATTTAAACCCTTTTTCAAAACATGCAAAAAAATTTTGCTAGAAAATATAAGCAATTATTTCATTCCTGAAATTTCATTACAAAAAACGAGGAAATTAAACCATTAAATTAAATTAGAAATTTACTAGTAACTCACAACATAGAAAAACTTTGTAATTGCCTCTAATTTGGATCTAGGTTTGTTAGAGTAATTGGTTATTTACTTGATTAATTAAACAATATTTGGTTAATTAATTAAGTTACCTTTTATCTCTTTTTTACTTAAGCTAACTTTAGGTGCATAATAATTAATTATTTTATTAATTATTAATGTGCAAGCCTAGGGTTTTCCTTTTTAGGTTTTTTACCTATATAAGGTTGTAATCTTTCTTTTGTAAATTAATTCTTTTACATTGGCAATATTGAGCTATTTTTTGCTGTGTTGTTTTCTCTTTGCATCTCCATGTAACTGGTGTTTTAGCTTGCAGAGATCTTTGTGTTCCTTCATGGTATTAGAGCCCAAGGTCTAAAGCTCCATGTTCTTGTTTTTGAGATCTGGCATTAGAAACTCGGATTCAAAAAAAATCAGGCGAATAAAAATACAAAAGGGTTCTTAAATTTTTTATTTTTTTTTGTGGGTTTGCACCCACTATACGCAAGGTACCGCCAGACCTGCAAGTACTACAGGTACTACAGGCGGCAATACTCTTCTCGTCTCCGGTGCCCTACATTTTTTCGGTCGTCTGTCGACTATTGTGCCCTACATTTTTTCAGTCGTTCGTCGGCCGTCGTGCCCTGCGTTTTTCACCGTCGCCACCTCTGCTGGTTCTTCGGCCAACCGTCGCCATCGCCCTTGTTGGGTCGTCACTGCCTCTACCCCTGGTTGGGCCATCACCAGCCTCTGCCCCTGGTCGAGCTGTCGCCGCGGCCTGGTTTCTTTCCCTGGCACCCTCCACCCTCGCTGAGCTCACTGCCGTCGTCGTGGCCTAGTTTCTTTCCCCGACCGCCGCCCGAGCTCCCGCTGTCACCCTGCTCGCCTGACTCGCCAAGCTCCTTGCTCACCGAACCTGTCGCTGCCCCCTGGTCGCTCAGTGGACCAGGGGATTTTTTTTAGCCCCCAGGGCTTAAAGGAGGCAGATTTGTGCCTTTTTGAGGAGACTTCACGAAATTGGGTCTACACTCTGCATACGGTCTCTATTTTTTTCAAATGAGATACTGTTGGAAAGATTCTTCCATGTCAGATGTCATGGTACTAGTACTTTTTTCTAGATTTGCGGTTTGACTATATTTTTTCAGTCAAAGTGGGGTCTTCTTTCTACACTTCCGGGGCCATAAAAGGTGCAAACAAACTCCATTTTTCAAAAACGAATAGGCATTGGAAAGCTCTCAGCCTACTCTATTCAGATATGTGATCCTTTTTCTCATAATTTTCTTCAGGTACACAAGAATTTTTTTTGAAGCTTTTTGCTTATGCATTGCTTCCTCTTTCTCAGTTTGTACTAGGGTTTGGGTTTATCTCTTGTGGGGGGTGTTTTTTTCTCGCTTTTTGTCATTTATTTCAAAAAACCAAAACACCAAAACTCTCAAAATAATCAAACCCTACTGCATCTTCTGTCTATTCTGAAAGATCACATAATAATAAAAAACACTAGCAGGTACAGGTATAGGTGCAGGGTTTCATGACAGACTCCTCAGTTGAGTTACTCACATCACACAACTATCACACCTAGAAGTCTCGCATGATGAGGCTTCTCAGGTCACGAGGGTTGTGGTCTTGTCTAGATGAGGTTCAGCCTCAGTTACAACGTCTTTTTGAGATTCTTCAGCACAGGAACAAGATGGATGAAGCTATGGGTTTGCTATCCCTGCACATTTCAGACACTCTTCTATTTCACCTTGATGCTTTTCTCACTCCTCGAGCCATTTGGTTGAAGTTTGAGACACTTTTTGGGACCATTAATGAGTTTCGAGCATTACAGATTGAGGTAGAGCCGACTTCACTATTACCTGAATCATTTCCCACTATTGAGGATTTTTTGACTAAGTTCAAAACAATCTGCACTATTTTACAAGGTTGTGGCAAGAATAAGTCAGACACAAAGTGCATTTACTTGATCCTTTCGAAGCTTCGTGGTCCATTTCAGATATTTGCTTCTTCATTCTATTCCACCATGGATGGCCTGGGTGCTCGTTTTACCATGCCTACCTTTGATGTGTTTTGTGAGCGTTTGTCTCGTGAGCAATCACACCTTTCTCAGATTGATATGCTCTCAGGATCAAAGAACAAAGCATTGGTTGCTCAGTCATCTAAGGAGAAACAGAAGCAGAAACCTAAGCCCAAGAAATATTTTGCAGGCAGTGAGCATTCCTCCAAACCACCTCCTAAATTTGATTCCAAACCACCACTTAATATTTGAAACAGGGGAAATTTTTGAAGTCTGGTGAGTCTTCCTCCAAGACTAAGAAGAAATCAGGAGACACTTGCAACTTTTGTGGCAAGGAAGGACATCCAGTTTCTAGGTGTTAGAAATGATTAGAGGCTTTAGAGGAAGCCCTGCAGCAGCATCACATCTCCTCACCTCAGTCATCTTCTCCTTCCATAGGGAAAGGTCATGCTCTCACTACTCGAGCATCGACCTATGGGTCCACTTAGATTTTAGATTTTGGTGCTTCTCACCATATGACTCACACTCAGCAGTTGGTCACTTCTCTTGCCTCTTGTGGTACTTCATAGATTGCAGTGGGTGACTCTACACAGCTTTCAGTCTTGGGTTCAGGTTCTGTCTCTTTGGATGGGGGTACTCTACAAGATGTTCTGGTTGTTCCTAACATCTCGACGAACCTCCTGTCCATTTATCAGATTTTCCATTCTGGCTCTAGTAAGACAGTTGAGTTCTCACCACATCATGTGGTTATTTGGGACCTCCATGCTTCTGATTTGGTTGTGGCTATTGGGTATGTTGACACTGCATCTCATCTTTACAGATTTGATGGATTTGAGCCTTCTGAGGGTACAGGTTCATCTCTTATAGCACATGCAGATTCTGTGAGTAAGCTTTCGCATGAGTGTTTGGGCCATGTCAATTACAAATATCTTCAGCAAATGAGTACACAGGCACTTGTTCTTGGTCTTCCAAAGATTTCCTGCACAGACGGTGTTTGTCATAGTTGTGTGCTTGGCAAGCATCACAGGGATCCCTTTCCGAAGGGAAGCGCCACTCGTGCTTTGGCACCCTTGGAGTTGATTCATAGTGACCTCATGTCATTTCCCACTCCTTTTTTTGGGGCCAAGTATGTACTCACGTTCATTGATGACTTCTCCAGACGCACATGGGTGTACTTTCTTAAGTACAAGTCTGATGTCTTTGATTCCTTTTGAATCTTCAAGACATTTGTAGAGAAGCAATCTGACCTTTCTATTTGGCGGATACGTACATATAATGGGGGGAGTATGTGAATCAGGCTTTCAAAGATTTTTGCACTGAGCATGGTTTGCAGCATCAATTTACTGTTCCCTACACCCCTCAGCAGAATGGTATCGCTGAGAGAAAGAATAGGACTTTACAGGAGATGGCGAATTGTATGATTCAATCCAGGTCCATGGATCTATCTTTTTGGGCTGAGGTAGTTAATTGTGCCAACTATATTCAGAATCGGATGCCTTACAAGGCGATTCAACATATGACTCCTGAGGAGGCTTGGTCTCATGACAAGCCTAATGTTTCATCATTTCGAGTATTTGGTAGTGAGGCATGGGAATTTATTCCTGATGCTCAGAGGAGAGCCATGGAATAGAAGAGTCGACCCCTCATTTTTGTCGGCTACTGTGAGGATGTTAAGGCGTACAGGTTGTTTGATCCTGATTCCAGAGAGGTCCAGTTTGATGAGCGCCTTCCCACAGTGGATACCCTGTCTCCAATGTCTACTTCATTACCTACTCCTCACACTGCAGCTCTTCAGGATTATGTTGAGGATGCTGATGATCCCCCATCTCCACCTCCACTTGCTCCACCTCAAATTCCCAAATGGGCTTGCTTTACTGTTGAGGCCGCAGGATCTATGGCAGGTGATCCTTCAGACACCCATTGCACCCATTCTTATATTGTGGGTTCTGATCTTTTGAGTCATGCTCTTTCAGAGGATCCTTAGAAGTTTTCAGAGGCGAAAGGTCACCTTGAGTGGGATAGTGCTATGGAGGAGGAGTATTCTTCTTTGATGAGGAATAGTACTTGGGATCTCTGTCCTCTTCCTAAGGGCAGAAAGATGGTTCGGTGCAGATGGTTGTATCACACCAAGTATGTTACTGATGGTTCTATTGATAAGTACAAAGCACGTCTTGTTGCGAAGGGTTTCTCGTAGGTTGAGGGTATTGATTACTTTGAGACATTTACCCCTGTTGCCAAGATGAATTCTATTCGCTTTGTACTATCACTTGCAGCTTCTAGGGTCTGGTCCATTTATCATATGGATGTGAAGAGTGCATTCTTGCATGGTGACCTACAAGAGGATATCTATATGGAGCAGCCTCAGGGATTTTTTCAGGATGCTTCTTTGGTTTGCAGACTTCAACGTTCATTATATGGTCTCAAACAGGCCCCTCGTGCTTGGTATGAGAAGATGGACTCTTTTTTGCTCTCCACTGGTTTCACACACCGTCATTCTGATCCTACCGTCTATATTCAGAATCTTGAGGGTGAGATCCTGATTCTTGTGCTATATGTTGATGATCTCCTCATCACAGGTAGCTCATCCTCTATGATTTAGCATGCTCAACGAGCTTTGATGGAGCAATTTAAGATGACAGATCTTGGTCTTTTACACTATTTTCTTAGTCTTCAAGTGATTCAGTCTTTTGATGGGATCTCCATTTACCAGTAGAAGTATGCTCTTGATATGCTTCAGTGCTTTGGCATGCTTGATTGCAAGCCTTCCCCCACACCTTTTCAGTCAGGGGTTGTTTTGACTCCTACTTGCCCCACTCCTTCCGTAGATTCTACACTTTACAGGCAGTTGGTTAGCAGTTTGTTGTACCTAACTCACACTCATCCTGATCTTTCCTTTGCGGTTGGCCTTGTCTCTTGATTCTCCCATGATCCTCATGAGATTCATTGGCAAGCTACCAAATGTATTTTGAGGTACATTCAGGGCACCCTTTCTTATGTCATTCACTACACATCAAGGGATCCTCACATTGTTGGCTACACTGACTCAAATTGGGCTGGTGATGTCAATGATCGGAAGTCTACTTCTGGCTTTTTTTTCTGTCTTGGCTCTGGTCCTATCACATGGTCTTGCAAGAAGGAGACTGCTCATGCATTATCATCTACAGAGGCTGAGTACCGAGCTGTTGTGCTCGCTAGTCAGGAGATTTTATGGCTTTGACAGTTGATGACTGAGTTTGGTTTTCCTCCTAATAGTCCCACTATTCTTTGGTGTGACAATCAGAGTGCTATACACATTTCTCACAACCCGGTGGAGCATCAGCGAACAAAGCACATTGAGCTTCATATGCATTTCATCATACAGTTGATTCAGGATGGTTCTCTCATCTTAGAGTATATTCCCACTGCCGAGCAGGTTGCAGACATCTTCACGAAGCCTTTTTCCTCGCCGCGCTATCTTCAGTTGCGCTCTATGATTCGGGTGAAGGAAGTTGTCCTTGGGGGGTCTTTATGAAGCCTTCCTTCCTTCATGTTTCTTTCTACATGTTCTTCTATCTCTTTTTGGAAAGGAGTTTTTTCCCATTGGGTTTTCTCCTTTTTCTTCATTTCATAGAGATTTCTTTGTACTTGGGTACCTAATCTGGCCTTGTTGCCGAGACCCATTGTTCTTTGCTTTCAGTAGCTTCTTCTAGGTTTTAGCTTCTCCCTAAGTCTAGCTTAAAGGGGGGGTGTTAGAGTAATTGGTTATTTCTTGATTAATTAATTAAGTTACCTTTTATCTCTTTTTCACTTAAGCTAACTTTAGGTGCATAATAATTAATTATTAATGTGCAAGCATAGGGTTTTCCTTTTTAGGTTTTTTACCTATATAAGGTTGTAATCTTTTCTTTTGTAAATTTATTCTTTTACATTGGCAATATTGAGCTATTTTTTGATGTGTTGTTTTATCTTTGCATCTCCCTGTAACAGGTGTTTTAGCTTGTAGAGATCATTGTGTTCCTTCAAGGTTAACATAGGGTCAAACATGACACATTTTATACTCGATTCAAGTACGATCAGGGAATAAAGAAAAGGAAGGACTAGTGTGACATCTTTGAAACAACCATCATCGAGAAAAGAACTCAGACCTGTGTATCCTAGTGGAGAAATAATCATGTGCTTGTAACCACTCAACACACATGTCAAGCATACCTGCTCAATATATAGCCAAAGCATAAAATAATCACCCATTAGGGTACATCATCATATACATATAAATCAGTGCATCTACATGTCATAAAATCATGATTTAGTATTCATTCAAAATACAAATAATAATATGCATATCCATGACTAAAGCATCTAGATGAACCACACATATAAGCCTCACACATACATCTCAATACAAACAAACACCATCAACCAACATGTTGAGGAACTGTTATGCCTTGCATAACCACCCCATTTTAAATTTGATTAAAATGGGACCCCTTCCCCCCCCTCTTTTGCTCTAAATTCTGACATCTTTTGGGCCTATGGATTTTATTGCTTTGATTTCTTTCGAGGTCCTTAGTTGTTCATCTCGCCCATCCAAGTCGTTCCCCTAGGTTGCACATTGAAAACTTAAGTTTTAAGGCAAAGTTCAGGTTTTCACCCTGTTTCGGGATTTTCTGACCCATCCAGATTTTCTTGGATTCCATCATAAACCCAACAAAGTAATTTCAATGTTGGAAGTTTAGAGTTTCGGGCTCTTCGCGGAATTCCACCTGGGCCGGATTTTTCCAGATTCCACTTCGCCATCGAGTTTTCGAATTTCAGGTCACTGAGACTTACCGGTCGCTGTGAGTTTCTTAACTCTCTCCGTTCAGGTGGATCTCTCACCGATGTGTGTTCCCGAACGGTTTCTGTGCCTTGCCTTGTTTGTTAATGCTTCAATTTGATTCGGGTGGGGTTTTACGAAGCCCAGTTCAATTTGACGCGCTCTGAGTTGGTTGGTAAGTTTCACCTTTATTGTATTAATCAAGGCTTGCTCAGGAATGGTCCATTATTCATTGCAAACCCACTGTGAACCTTATCGGGTGTATCTGAGTTCCATCTCGGTAATCTGAGCTTGCCCCTGTTGTTCATGGCAGAGGTCTTAACAGTTGAATCTAGGGCATCACTGGTTTTTCATGCACTTTCGTTATTTGAATCCTCAGGTAGTTTGAATCCAAAGGGATAAATAGAAATCATGAATTAGATTCGAGTTGACCTCAAGAGATTCAGAATTCGTCGAGTTTTGATCACTTCATGAAAAGTTGAGCGTGATGAAGGTTTTTCGGGATTCCGAAGACTTTGCGGAATTTCCATGTCTCTGAATTTTCCTGGATTCCTTCATCTTCCCAGAAGTGTGCTGTGAGTTCAGATTTTTGGGTCATCCGCGGAATTCTGGTCCGGCCGGATTTGCTGGATTTTCTGCCAAGCTTCGAGTGACTTGAAATTGTTGACATAGGAATGATTTAGGTGATGAATGCTTGATATTCCATGCTTATTTTGATGGATTTCACAATGTTATATGCATTCCTTCTTCATTCAAATGATCTATTGGTGAACCTTATACCTGCTTCGGGATTCTCCGTTCTGGCCGGATTTTCCTGGTTTCCTTCAGTTTTTCGAAGTGCAAAGTTCTGAATCGTCCGCAGAATTTCGGTCCAGCTGGATTTTTCTGAATTCTCTGCTATGCTTTGAGGGATTTAAGAAATTGGATAACATTGATGAATCTAATGATGAATGCTTAAACATATCTTTCTTTAGCTTGATGAATTTCACTGTTGTATGTTGCTTGTGTTCATTTTGATGGTCCATTGTTGACATCAGTGCTTCATTGGGAGAATCCGCCTGGTTCAGAATTTTTCAAAATTCTTTCTTGATTGTTTTTCCCTGATTAACTTGAAATCCTGAATTTCTCAGTGTTGATGCTTAATGGCTAATTTAATGGTTTTATCATGATTTTAAGCTAACACTTGGATGAAAATGTTGTTAACATTTGGATTCTCACATTAGTGTTTGATGAATGTAGGTTGAGTCTGGCAGGACGATGGTGGCTAGAGAGGCTAAAGGACACAAAGGGATCATCCATCTCTGAAGCCGAAAAAAAAAATGAAGCGGGACGAAAAGAGTAGGATTCCTAAGGGCAAGATGACATCAGTCTGGTTTGAGGTTTCAAATACGAATATGAACACCCTACTACAAACGACTAAGGCTATCATGGGATATAGTAGTTGGGCACCAGCTGGATGACACAGCAACCTACAGTGCAATCATTAATGAATATTGATCCAACAAGAGAGACTGGGACAATACGATGGGATAGCTGAAGAATAATATTAATGCTATTGAATGGCGAACTAGGGTTTCACTTATGTCACTTGCGAATAGCTTGTAGAGGACGTTCTTGGTGATGAAGGCCAGAATGGAAAAAGGTATGGGCGAAGTGGGGGAAGTAGTTAATGCAAAGCTGCATCAAAAGTCGTGATTCCTCATTGTTTCACTTTGCCTCTTCTTCACACGTTTTGGTCCCAGTTATGTGGGAGATCCTAGGCCAATCTAGTTGGTGCCCATGCATTTAATGCATGTTTGACTTTGTTTCAAATTCTTTTTGGGGCCGACTTGTTCTGTGACCGACTTATTGTAAAGCCTAACTAGGCCGACACACCTGGCGGGTTTTATATATATGGCGTTTCGCCTCTTTTGTAAAGGGAGAAAAGTATAAGAAAAGGTTAGAAAAAAGTTAGCGAATTAGTTAGCAAGCTAGGGGATTCAGAGGGTAGAGAAAAATCAAGAAGTAGAGTAGGAGTTAGAAGTTATTTTATTCTGAGCAGTCGCTGTAATACAAAAAGACTTGAATTGTTGCTATCTTGGGTGATTCAATACAACTGAAGACATTGTGTTCTTGGTGAATTCTTTGTGTTGATCTATCTTGCATGGTTCTTGCTATTTATCTTTTGTGAATTAGGAGAGTAGAGGCAGAAAGGTAGAGGATGGGATATCAAAAAAGCAAGTTAGGGTTTTTTTTAGTAAGTTAGACATTTTTTTGCAATTCAGCAGGAGGAGGAGGTGATGTATCTTCCTGATTTTCTTAGCATAGATGGAGATAATTTGAAGACATGGGTTTCTATACACTGGTGATCTTGCCAGATTTGTAAATGTTGCTTATCTGTTTCATTGGCAGTAGTAGCCAGACTTAAACCTACTTTATATTATGCTCTAGAATGGTATTCATTTTGGGTTAATCATTTGATTTGAAAAGCTTTCAAGGAATGAAATTTTATCTTATGTTTTGTTTGAATGATGATTTGCAATCTAGTGTTAAAGTTTGCACTGTGAATGAATGAAGCTTTGTATCAATTACATGTTAATTTTATTTTGCAGTTCTAGTTTAGGAATTCCTTGGAAGGTAACAAGTCCAATGATTAGTTGAATGCATCAACATTCTTTTCAGTTTGAAAACCTTGATCTATCTTTTTCTATTTCTTTAAAACCCCCTGGTTAAAGTAGGTTTAGATAGATGTTTGATCTTGCAACAATCCAAAAGCTCAAAACCAGCAGGCCCTTTGAATATTATAGCCATATTGACCACTTCATGAAACAACAACATTGTGAACTGACATCAAGGACCTTGGGAGGTGATTAGTTTGATTATTGATTGTCTCTTTCACGAGAGGTGAGATACTTTTACTTTTATCTTACCTGCATGTCATGGGTCAACTTGGCACCTCAACAAGAACCTCATCTCAAAAGATGTGAGTGGTCTAAACATACAATCCAAAGAAGAAACAAATTCATAATTAATCAAAACTCATAATGAAAATGATGAAGTTGATCCATCAATAAACACCCAAAGCAACAAGAAGCACAACCTATGCATCCCTTGATACATAGTGAAAATGATGTCGAGATCCCAACATCTTAGTGTTGCAAATGGGAAGAGCATTACAATAAATGTGTCAATAGTTAAATTGATTTGCTAAAAAAGAGGTTGATATCTATCTCTTGGTACTATAAGTTTTCCATCATGAATAAATTTTATATTGATATAGGATCAAAAAGACCACTTGATATTGTTTTATCTATTGGAAACCAAGAATCATGTAAAACCTATCATAAGTTTGGATAATATGAAAAACCATAGGTTCCTCTATTTTTTCTAATTTTAGCATCTAGATAATGAATCCTAGTGTATCTTATATAATTCCATTACAACATTTTAGAGCCACACTATAATATGCATATAATTAAAATGATTAAACAAGTTTTATGTAAAAATCTAAATAAAATTCAAGATTGGCCATTATACCTTTTAGGTACATATATGATACGTCTTCATTGTGTATAGTGGATCATTGTATCCATTATTAGGTGTCTCACTATGAGAGATATAATGGTTACAAAGGATAGTGCACTAGGTTACTCGTCAACTACTCTAAGAAAATTATCATAAGATGTTAAAGGTGTATCATTGTGATCTAATTTTTCTTCATTTTTGTTTCATCTAAGATCATCTTCCACAATTGTGTCTACATTATTAGATTGAATATGTTGTATAAAGGGGTTTGTGTCTATATTTATAGATTTTGGTTTGGAGAGGTAATGATTACCCCCCATCATTTGTTCCTTCCATGTTGATCATTTCAAATTATCAATCAAATTTAAAATAACATTTATGCTAAATGAGCACAAAATTTTGTAATATGATTATTAGCTCAATAATAGTCACAAAAGCATTGGAATAAAAAAATTTAAGAACAACAACTTGAAGTATATGATGATCTAAATTTGATAGTAGAATAATCATATTTTCAACTAGAAGAGATTTTGCAATATAATATCAAAAGAATCATGAATTTTTTTCAATTTTCATTGTATTTGAGGTTTAACAATAATAACATTTGAAGATGCTTCCCCTTTATTGGCATGATTTACATTTTTCCTAGTATTTCATTTATGGTTTGAATTATCACCACCATTGACATTTTAAAGGGAGAGATGATGAAGATGGAGGAATAGAAGAATCATATTTTAAAATATTGTTTTCTAATTGTTTTAGCTCATAATATCTAATTCTTGCACATAAATCAAAGAATGGGGTAGAATAATTGAAGATGACTTTATCTTTGATCACAAGAAGATGTTATTGATGAACAAGCATTGGATCTTTTCATCTAAAAATTGATAATGCATTTTAGCAAATAATTATTGAAATTTAATAACATAATAAGTTACCCTTTCACTATTTCCTTGCTTTCATTCAACCAAGTTTGGAAATGTAACTATAAAGCCAAAGTTCAATTGAAAATGTTGGACAAAATAATTCTATAGTTCATGAAAAAAATGTATTGAACCATGTTGTAATGAGATGGACCCTTTTGGAAAAGATTCTTTTAATGTAGGAGGGAACAATTTATAAAGTAATATATCATCATACATAAAATCTAAAAGTGGTATTCAATTATCTAATGTTGATCATTAGGTCATTCTTACTTTTGGTACCATACAAGAGGTTGTACAATACTACACATCTACTCTTTTTTTTTGGGTCATTTAATGTTCCTAATAATCTATAAAAGAGTGAAATATGATAAAGAAAAGGGTAGATTCATGTGAAGAATATAACTAAGTGCTGTTATGAAAGGATATCATGGATAAACATTGCGTGAAGAGGCATTAAGAGGCTATATTTATATGGAAGGGGAAAGTGAGAGATAAGAGCATGAGTTATACATGTGTGAGAATAAGGAAGATTATATTGTGAGTTTAAAGCAAGAAAAATTAATTAGAAGACATGTATAATCCATTGAAGTATATCAATATATGATCTTATATGTATTCATGTATATAGGTATGTATATAATTTCTTACAATTTGATTTGTACTTATTGCATTTTTTTTTTCTTCTTATTACATCACATTGAGATTTACTACATATAAACAAAGTATAAAACCTTGAACTCTAGTCTAGGTTTTCATTTTCAACACTTACTATTGCATAAAATTCAAATCTTGGTGTCACAAATCCCATTAGAAAAAAACATTACCAATATATATAAAAGGATAGACGATTATAAGAGAAATCATGAGTCACATCTTTCTTAGAGCTTTGAGGAAGAGTATTACACTTTTTTTGGACTTCACTAAGTTATTTCACAATGCTTTCTAGAGAGGGTTGGGTAATAATAGAGGAACATGTCAAAATGTGTGGTGATTGATAAGGTATAAATGGGTTGGACAATGTAGTAGAAGGGATAATGGGTGATGATTGGGAAAGATATTATGAGGGGTTAGTAGAAGTAAGTTGTATGATTGATTGTTAAGGAGTGATGGAACTATGATGAATATGGGAGGTGGGTGTAAGAATGAGTGTAAGAACATAAGGGTTATGATATGAATGAGCTTGATCAAGGGTTGAAAAATCCATAAGCATACATGAGTAGAGGAATTGGGTGTTGGATGGGAAAGGAAGGTGATTAGAGTTGGAAAGGGAGTATGGAAGAGGCTTGGGAATGTGATGAGAAGCATCATATTATGTGTACAATTTGGAAAATATCTTTGATCACTTCCATATGATATGATTTTGTCATGAGTAGATTGCGAAGTGTGACTACCAAAGATGAAAGATTTACATCATTATCAAGTCTGGTAATGTCCTCTAGGTGAATTTGCAACTTATTTGGTATATTCAACATCTTTTTATTTTTAATGTATTTAATATGAGCATTATGATTAAAAGGTTCCTCATTGAGGTACATGGATGTGTTCAAGTTTTCAATAATTGGACTATAATTTGTTCATGGTACTAGAAGGGTTAAGCCTAGGGCAACACCAAATGAGAGTATGTGATCGAGTAAGATGCTTCAACATACAACCCTAATCTATGTTTGATCAAACAAGGAAAGAACAATTAAAGTACACCAATTTCAAATATCAAATAATTATTAATAGAATAAAAAATTGAGACAATAAAAAGAAGGTTAATCCCTTGAGTAAAACACTAGAGGGGTTCAAAATTGTGGTTTCATCAAAATGTACAGAAATAAAGCACACCTTACACTAATTTAGGATTTAATGAATATTAAATCAATTTCAAGTGATCAAACCTAAATTAAATGCACTAAGACAATCAATAAAAGAGAAAGTTATAATGTGCTTAGCTCTATGTTGGTTTAAGGTTTTCAATGATGAAAGTTTTGCTATATCATTCTTAACAATTGTATTTAAGATTCTAGAATTGTATGTGCACTAGCCAAATTATGATGAATTTGTGCTATGGATCTAGGTCTATTCAAGACTAGCTTGCAACCATACCTTAGTCTTTACACATTTTGCCTCTATGCAATTATGTCCTTTGTTGATGTGCTCTTTAGGATTTGTTCACCATCACTTGTACCTACTCCTAGATCAAAGTGGTATTGAAGAGAACCTTTAAGGGTCTATTATGATAGAATAAATGTGGTTGACTTCCTTGATGGTAGTCAATCAATATTTGTTGATGCACAAAGATTTAAGACACACAAGACAAAAAAATGCAAGTGCCTAGTATTGTACCTACAAATCCTGACGCTAATGTAAAACTGCAAATAATGATTTTCAACATGTTTCAATGAGATTCTTAGATGATCTAGTAATGTCCTAGACATGTCCTTAAATACAAGATCCTTAGTAATCTACTAATGTCCTAGGGCTTGTCTTTAAAGACAAGATCTTAGGTGCATAATTCAAATATTTGACACACTAACCAATGGGTAATAGTTAGAACATCGAAAAGAGCCAACTTAGGATAGTGAGAAATGGTGTTTAAATTAGAACAAAGTTGTGGACGCAATTTCATCCATGATATAGATCCATACATCCGATGTAGTCGAAGGTGTAAGCGTGGTCCTACAATGAAAGTTAATCTAGACCATTAAGGATTAAGATGGATCGATCAATGATAGACTTCAAAGTTGTAATCCTACAATGAAAGTTAATCTAGATTATTAAGGATTAAAATGGATTATCAATGATAGACTTCAAAGTTGTAAGGACAATATATTTATGACAAGGCCAAAAACAAGTGTATAACAAAAAGGTAAAAGAGTGTGGCATGCACTTTTATACTCAAAAAAAAAACATAGCGTAGGGTGGAGGGAGAAGGTGAAGGTTTAGTGTACCCCAAATGTGGTGGTGCCT
The DNA here is from genome assembly GCA_007258455.2 of Sequoia sempervirens. NCBI lineage: Eukaryota > Viridiplantae > Streptophyta > Pinopsida > Cupressales > Cupressaceae > Sequoia > Sequoia sempervirens. Next base: position 20,031 of record VDFB02332405.1, read on the forward strand.
TCTCCAACAACCTCTTACAATAGTTATTTATGCACAAAACACATGCACAATGAACCAGATTATTAATGAATGAAGCATAGGAAAGTGTGTTGGGATGAAAAAGACTATTAATGAATGATACACATTTTAAAGATAAAAAGAAAGCATTTCCCCTCCAAACATGTTCGACATAAAAAGAAGCCAAACCATTAGAAGATCGGAAATGCTATAGTTTATGGAAATTAATATCACCTTAACAACCTGTCGTTTGAAGAAAAGGAATACAATATCAACATGATTAGCTGTTCTTTCCACAATCAAACAAAATCATTGTACTTTTTAGGAGGTTAGTTGGGGGAAACTGCAAGTGGTTAATATTTAATTTTTTAAATTGATTATTTGACATTGTTTTCTGTGAAATGGAAATTTAACTGCTTTTGAAATGAACTGAATGTAGCAGTAGAAAAGGAAGATCAAACACGGAGTGGGTGTGTAATTTCTGACATTCAACTTTGTGCAAGTAGCAACACCCAAGAGAAACTTTTTCCTCTCATTGGAGGTTAGTTTTAAGTTCTAAATTTTACAACTGAATAAATGGATAATATGTTTAAATAAGATGGGTATTAAAGATACCAAGTTTTCACAATTCATAATATTTAAACTTTAAAGTGAGTGTGGCCAGAAACCTTTTGCACACAATCCAATCCAGAAATCTCTCACTTTAAAGATGGATATTCTTTCCTGCTTACTTGAAAACATCCTCAGAATGCATGCAAGCTTCTGGCCTGCATACTGTAAGAGGTTTCAAAGTTTCATTGTTTCAGGTTTTTCTTTGTTTGAACTATTCTGTATGTATTTATCCATAATATGAAATAATGTTTCCTATATTGATCGAGGGCAAGGCTTGACCTTGATATGGTTCCATTTATCATATTTTTTGTGCAGGGAAGCTTGAAAACTAAATTCTGCAAACTCCATTCTGTAACAGTGGGAAAGCCCTTTAATTCTCTGTACTGAAGATGTTTCATAGCGTGGCAAGGTTTTCTTATTACTGTTACTAAAAATAATTTGAGAATATAATATTTCTTTTCATTCACTCGTGTTCTAGCATTCTACATATCCGGATGAACATAACCAATTTCCCTCGCCTTCCACGCCTTCCCTATACATCATTGCAATCCTTGATTGCAAAGGCAATGAACTCTTCAAACTTTCTGGTACATTTCCCAGCCCAAAGAGGGAGGGAAATAACAAATCACTTAACTGCACAAACAGGTTGGTTGTCTGCTTGAAGGGATCAAAAGAATACCTTAAATCTCCCACCAAGTTAATGATGCAGAGCACTTGCATTGCCATGTATTTATGTAGACTCTGCAGCTCTTGTAAATTTACATAAATGAGGATCACTTGGCTAACACTGAAAATACTCCCATGACTGTTGCAGTACAATTATGGTTCCCGAAGCACTCTTACAATCTCATCACTGGCAGTTATAATCTACCAGTGTTTACACATTTGAATTCAACATCGTTACAAAGGTTATTGAAACAGAATAGCTTTACAAGGTTATATGGCAAAAAGATACCGAAAATCAAATTCATATGGCATTACTTCTACCAGCTGAGAAACCATTTCACCCTTCCCTCTTTGCAAACACTCCACCACTTGAATTCTTAATGAGCTAGGGAGCTGTAAGCAAATCCAATCTAGCAGTGATTCTACATCTTTTGCAAAATCTCGCCAGTACCAATCCAATAATTTAGGAAGCAGAAGCTTTTTCTTGGTAGTGACCCCTACTGCAGCTTGTAGATACTCCTTCTTTGCAGCTTCTAGTTCCTTTTCTACATCATCTGCTGTATATACTCGCACCTATTCATCAAAGAACCTATGTTTAGAGCTTTAAACACCTGTTATGGAAATAAATATTCCCTATTTTACACCTCTCATGCTGACAAACACACATAAAACCTTATAATACTTACGGCAGGAGATGACCAACTTCCACAGGACAAAGCGAAGGTCACCAATGGCTCAGGCCATTCTAAACCATAAACACTTCGCATTGTTGCCTCTTTGTCCTTCTTTCCCCCTTTGGGATAGGCCTGAAATACAAACGGGCAGTTATATGAATTCAGAGATTTGCTCAAATTTGTATCCTTGGCTCAATCCAATTCAGAAAAAAGCTTACATCTTTCGAATGATATGGTAGCCGAAGTATGAAATGTTCAATGGTCAATGCATTCACCAAATGGCCACCTACATTGATGATTGCCTGTATCATTCCCAGATGTGGAGCACACGAAGTCAAAAAGTGCAGCTGCATTCTTTGTTGTCCTTAGGATTCACAACCACTTGAGAAAGCACAGAAAATATTTGCAACATTTAGGGTATAACATACCTTGTTCATAACAGCAACTACCATTTGAGGGTTAGCTGGTATTCCATGCTCAAGGAATGCCTGTATTGGCAGGATAGATAAATTATTTTACATCCCCAGAAATAGGTTGACAATAACATAAGACAGTTGTTTTAAAATTGAAAGAATTGAAATGGGGATCGAGGGAAAACTCATCTACCATACATTCATCATGCAGACATTGTAAATATTGATCCAAAAGGCCAACCTCTGCTGATGTGTTAAACCTTTCAAGTCCACAGAACTTAGCTTGTTGGCAAGTACTCTGCAAAGACGAGGGAAATATCCAAACAATTGCAATAATGCTGTCATGCCATTCAACAAAATTCCATGTAAAAAAAATTCCTATGATATTTAAGTACCTTACATGCTTAGTTATATATACAAAAATTTTGCAGTAAAATCCAAACGGTATAAAGAGAACCCAAAAGCCAACTTACTTTAACCTCCGAAGCAAAGAGGAAGAATTTTGCATCTGACTTAAGTCAATGGAGTTGGCCACTATATCATGGAGATGTTTGTATGGACCAACATCTCTTAATTCTGAATCAACACAAACACTATATGGATCTCTGAATTCAATTTCTTCTGAACTATCAATGGGCATTTTACAGCTTAGTGTGTTTCTGGAACCAATACTTGTTGAACTTGAACTTGAACTTGACAAGGTTGAGTGTGAGACAACTGATGATGTATCATATTCTGAGCCTAAGGACTGTCTTGTTAGCTTCAAGAAGATACTCGACAAGCATTTTACCATCTCCTCAGAAATCCTGTTAGGATTCATGTTTTTCCCGTCTTGCAGAGCACTCGAAGTCAACACATAATCTGATTCCAAGTTACCAGTTATCATGTTTTGTTGTGTCTGGTAAAATTACACATAAACATGAATGAGCTTTCCCTGTACATGACATTCTAGAGTGATAGCTGCAGAAATGTAGAAAGAAACAAGAAAAGAACATTGAAAGACAGACCAGAATTGAAATGTGCAACAAACTGCTGTAGCCTAAAAAAGGCTTATATCAGGACATGTCTTTAAGTTCAATACCTGTCCTTTATGGGCATTTATCTTGACAGCTTTATTATTCATTGGGTATTGTTTCTGAGTTGCAGTCTTCATCCTCGAAAATTGAGGTGAAGAGACCATATTTCTAGGAGACCTATGTAGCTGATTCTCTTTACCATGACTGACCTCTAATGGCTCCAAATTTTTTTGCAGACCCTTCCGTGGTTTTGATCCCTCGTCTGAATTTCCCTTGTAAATAGCATGCTTGGAATTTACAACTTGAGCTTTAAAATGTACACCTTTGGATTCAGATCCAGAAACTGATGATGCCTTATTTCTATGTACAACACCAGATTGGAAAGGTGCATCAGATGAGAACTCGCTAATGGAAGGAAGCACGCCTCCTACAACAAGACTTCTGTTGCCCTGTTGGCTGTCTTGGACAGATTGATGGCTCCCTGAAGGAGACTGAAGGGGCTCTGGCTTCTTTGCCTTAGATTGTTCCACGTTTTCAACAGATTCCATTTGCTTCCTGAAGGTTGAGATATGCACAGCTTCTTGATAGAAACCTTGCCTTAAATTTACAATTTGCTCCTCTAGGCGAACCACCTCTTCCTCTAGCACAGCCACTTCTGCAAGGAGCTCCAAAGTCTGGATAGAAGATCAGAGTATGCAAGCTTTTGTTATTTCTGGGCAATTCAGAGTCACTAACGTAGATGCAATAATTAAATGTGATATTAGCAAGATTGAATGTATCCTGGTTTCTTTATGGACAAGGGATTTCAGAAAGCTATTGAAGAAGATACAGGGATATGTTTTAATTGTAATTAAAAGGATCTTCATTAAATGAACAGAATTAGAGTTCTCTGAAATCTGATTGCTTTTCTAATTATAAATGAGAAGAAATTAAGCCGTACCTCTGGGGAAAGGTAGGGCGGAAGCCTAGGAAGAGCACCAAGAGGCCTTGTGAATGCTCGCTCCAATGCTCTATGCATATTCTCCTCATATCTGAGCTTCTTCCTTAACTTCTCTATCTACAATTCGCACACAAAACTTGTTTGTCAGATATTGAACCTTTATCAACTAATTAGAATCCTGGTTTTTCCTAAGGGAATTCAAGTCATTAAAAATGAACTAAATTTTCTTACAACTTTTTCAAGTTCTATCTTTCTCTCTCGTCTGGAGGATTGCCTGGAACTAGCAGTTTCCCTAGTAGTTTCTTTTAATTCTTTGGTCTGCTTAACCTTTATGAAAGAAGGCATGCAATTATCAGATAACATGAATTGAAGAATTAGTTTCTTGTAAGTAAAATTGAAATTGCAGTCTACCAATGTAACTATAATGGAAGCTTTTAATCCCAGAAGTACCTGTACTTTTTCGTAGTTTGCAGGCCTTTTCATTGCTTGTACACTTGTTCTACATCCGGTATGCATTGCTATGTCCTCCACAGCATCAGAGAAGCTGCCATTGACAGAAATGATCAATTTTATGAATGCACTGCTTAAATAAATGTTTTTATATCTCTAGATCAGGGCTTGACGGCTCCATTACCTGGCAAGAACCTTGCAATCAGTTGGACCATGGACGTAAAATAATTCTGATTTATTTCTTGCAGGAGAGTCGGTGTTTTCAGTATGACGTAAAACTACTAACCCATTGCTTGCCAATGCAGTGAAGTCATCCCATGCCGGCTTTAGCACCATAATTTTGTCTTGATCTTCTTTAATCTGTCTTATTGTTTCATCTTTGGAAAATACCAATCTTCCACATGTCTTTATTCAAGGTTTTGATGACTTAGAAGGATTCTGCAGGCAAAGCTGTTTTAAGTTATAAATTCAGAAATTGACCAAAAATGCTCAGTAGCACATAACATATCAAACTCTAACTAAGATAATAGAAGACATGGGGTGATCTGATCTTATCACTCTGTGCCTAGTTATTAAATCACAAGCCCTGCAACCCATAATAAATCAGATTTATACACAGAGAGCTGAAATTCATGAACAAATGACATCTAGAGACCAACAAGGCCCTTGGGAGAATAAAGGCAATGAAAAGAACTGCAGAAAGTAAAACAAATAGTTTAATTTGCCCTGCTTAAATATGTTGACCCTTTACTGATATATGGGTTCATGTGAGACCAAATGAATGTGCACCACTTGATTATGGATTCAAAACCCAATTCGCTTTTCCCGCATGTAAAGACAATTCATTTCATATCATATGGCTTATCTGATCTTCATGTCATATTTATTACAAAATGCTCTTTCTGAACAGCTGAATTCTTCCTTAATTGGAATTTGTTAAATCCAAACTCTCGTATACCTTTTGGGTTTGGTCTCTGAGTCCATATGCTCCTAGCTAGCTTCAGATGAATCCTGTGACAATACTTCTATTGGATTTCTTCTCCTTCTCAGGAATGCTGCCCTGCTAAGCAATTTCACTTGCAGATCTGTCGCTCCCCACTGAACAGATTCAACAGACTTTCAACCCACAAAACAATTTACAGGACAACCACACTACAAACAACTCTGCTCTAATGGCTAAAACCAATGCTCGAATCCCAACTCTGCTCTAATGGCAATAACGAATGCTCGAATCCCAAATCCCCACAACAAGCAGCTCTGGAGAAATCCCCTGCACTCTGGTGGCATTCCCACACCCATTTTCCGCTTTTAATCCCATCACACACAAGAACACAAACCACGGAAACTGAAAGCAGCCCATGGGCCAAGACGCGCTCCCATCAAATAATAGCATCCATGTTGCTTCTTGTGCATGATATAAGAGTTAGAAAAGCATCTCCCACATGACCCAAAAGCACAACTCGAGTTCATTGCAGGTGAAGATGAAAATGAGCATCAAAAGCCTGTGGCATTATAAAACAAGAGAGTAAAACCAACCAAAAAGTTTGAATAAGAGAGGCAAAACTCCAATCTTTACAAATTACAATAAAGACTGTTGTGAGGATGAGACGTAAATTTAGATGCTAAAATACTGAGGCTCATTCCTTTCTGTAAAATAATCATTATCCCTTGCAGAAGGAAATAGAAATAGAAATACAGCAGTCGCTTTCATGGATGCTGGAGGACAACCAAAGGCTAAAGCCATCAGCTTTTTTATTCAGACGTTTTGTGACCCCGAGGTGGAGGTGCCTGTAACTTGTAACAGACGTTCAAGATCCGTCAATCTAAAGTTCCGGCAGAGTCAACTGAAAAACTTACCGCAATTGGTCCCACCGTCGGTGTCATGCCACCTGGCGCGAACTAATCGGTGTTCAAATTTTTGGAATTTCTTTTGTTTTTTTTTTTTGAAAGAAGCGGTCGAGGCGCTATAAATTTATCGAGGAAAATATCATGCACACCAAGAGTTCGACACGTTGCTTTCGATTTTAATATTTTATTAAATGCAAGTTTTTCAATTTGATTTTATAATTAGTAGAAGAAGATTGGTTGTCTAAAAAGGTGGAGGGCTATTTGTTTGATGCGTATTTGTTTGGAATACAATTTTTAGTCGTATTCAATTATTTTAAAGACTAATCTACTGAATTAAATTATTTAAGTTTTGAATAAATTATGATTAGATGTTTTTTGGTTTTTTTAAAACTTAATAGTATGAATTACAATAAAATAATTAGTTATGAATTTTTGGGAGGAGTTATCTAATTTTATTTGAATGGATATTTTAACTTTAATGTTCTTTTTCAATTGTTGAAATTAATTTTATAATAAAAGAGTATTGTTAGAGTAGATTTTTAAAAAATAGGTTTATGTGTAATTATTGCATAGTTTTTCTTGTGAATTTATTTTTGTTTGTATTTTTTTATTTGAAGAATAATAATGGTGGTTATGGGTTAGGACTATTAATTAGTTTAGATATTTTAAAAACTATATGTAAAGGTGTTCAAAATTATATAATTATTTTAAAAAAGTTTGAATTTTTTTTTTAATTCTTCATAAAAAAATATTTAATTTTAAATTATTGTTATTTTATCTTTTGTGTGACATAAATAAATGTAATTATTTTTTATATATATTTTATTTATAAATTGATTTTTTAATTTTTAATTTTTAATTTTGATAAGGTATGAATTTCAAGTTATTTTTCTTAAATGTGTAAATATGATTTAAAAAAAAATAATTGATCAACTTTCAATGAAAATAAGCTTTAAATAAATAAAGATTATTTCAAAATGTCAACTCTTCTCTATGTGATAAATATTTATCAACCTCACATAATAAGATCATTACATCTTTCACTCTCTACCTAGTGTCTATTATGGAATGCCTCTTCAAGCAATTAAGAAAGCATGATTTATTTATTTTTAGTTGAAAAAGTTTTTTTTAAGTTACCACTATTAATATGTAATTTTAATGTATGAAAAACATGTATTATTGAGGGTAAGATGTGGCAAACACATGTACTATTGTAGAGGGAAAAAGTACAAACTTGTCCTCTTTCATTTTATGTCACTTCAAGTTGATGTCTTGGATGCATGAATTATAAATATAATTAAACCACTTTATCACACTTACTAACACATGACTCAATCAATTTCCATCCTTTATCATTTTTATTACTTATAACTTAGTCTTAAGGTTTAACTAAGACACAATGAAGCATTAGACTTCAATCCTTGTATAATCAATCATCATGATGCTCCTTAACACCACTAATTTTTTCCTTTCTTTAGATATCATTAGGTGAATAGATTGTCTATATACCAAGGATCTAATTTTGTTCAAGGTGAAGTCATACCAATCTAGAAAAAAGTCGACCCCTTGATAGGATTGTTGTCGTGGTTGCATAAGTGACACTCATATACTCATATTTTAGTCTTACAACTCTCTAGCCTCATATATTTTATCATATTCTAAATTTTGTCTCTTTGTCGCAACATAAAATCAATCAAAATCCATTTTTCACCAATTTTAAGGTATTCAACCATAATTGCATATTGTTTCTATTTTGGCACATAATATTCATTT
>VDFB02332406.1:0-10773 GCA_007258455.2 Sequoia sempervirens
TTCTTTCTTCACCATGGCAGACTTCATGGCTGTTTGGGCGCACCTTTAGAGATGGTTTTTGGTTCTTTTTGTTTGAAAGGGCGTGGCACTTGCAAGGAAGGTTTTTTTGGCTTTTTGGAGAAACGTCTTCTTTCTGAGGATCTCTCTTCATGAACTTGGGCGCCCTACCTATACTTCTCTCTGGCTTCAATTTCAGAATAAACTTTGCAATCTGTAACTCTCTACTCCAGTTTTCGTCAGTTCTTCACTATGCTGATCGGATTTCTTATTTAAAAAATCTGGAGGCTTTCGGGTATGTTTGTATGTTTTAAATCCATTGTTGATGATAATAAACACCTTCTACAATTTCAGTTTGATTAAATTAGCTCAAGTTTTCATTCTGTGAGCTTTTATATGATGCGCCCCTTCTCTTCTATCTACAAAATTTCTCTAAAAAACTAAAAAACACAAATAGACTTAAAAACAAGACAGGGGTTTGAGTAGTGAGCTAGCAAGGCTCATCACAATGGTATCAGAGCTCTGATCCTGCCAACTTGTGGGGTTAGAAAAAATTATGCGGTCACACCAGGACAAATTTGACAGGTACTGCTCACATAGGGGTTGAACAGCAAAGTGGTTATCATGGCTTCTAAATTTGTTGATGAAGTAATGGTTGCTTATGAGGAATATATAGCATCTCCAGATAAGATAAAAGATCACCTAGACTTCGAACAATATATGGAGCATCGGATGGTTTATAATAAGCAACGAAGCAAATCAAAGAAATGTGAGCAGAAAAATGTAGAGAGCATTTCAAATAATATTCAGCAGAAACCTATGCCATCACAACAAAGATTAGCTCGTAGCTTGCAGCAGTCTGAAGACTCCATTTCAAGACAAAGCTCATCACAAAACAAAAAGAAATTGAGTTTCTTTGATGTGTTGGGGTTAAAAAGGGATCAATCAGCAGTTAGTGACCAGCATACAGCTGATCTTATGGAGGACAAAAATCAGACTTACATAGAAGTAGATGTTGGGCACAGGACACTTCAGGATGAGCAAGTGTTGTATGAAGACAAACCAGTTGCATTAGAGCAGCCACATGAAGATACGGTTCCTTGTGATGCTTCATCAATTACTATGAAAGAAGAAGTATACAAAAATATGGCTTCTACAACATCTTTTGAGACAACTTCTATTGAAGAGAAAGTTTTACACCATGATAGTGGTTTTGTTGAACCCCAGGAAGATATTATCAGCACTAACGGAGATGATATCAGCCTTGAGATCAATTCTGATTTTATGAACAGCAGTCCATTACTTTCACAAAATCATGAGGTGACGGATAAAGTACATGAAGATGGTCATGTTATGGAATCTCCTAACATTAGCATTGAAGTTTTGCATGTTGAGCTTGAAGAATGTTTGGTGGATTCAAGTCACAAACAGTCTGATTTTATATATCAGACCTTGGAAGATGTGAACAAAACTCAAGTTTTGTGTGATGGGTGGCTACAAAGGGCTAAGAAGGCAAAGATGTTGGCTGCTCAAGCAAAACAGCATTTGCAAGAGGTCAAGGAATGCTGCAGCCAGCTAGATCAAGCAAAGAAACAAAGGGAGTCGCACCTTAGATCTCTAATTCTTCCAAGAGAAGAACATGTAAGAGGTGAGCATGCTATGGATGGACTTGCAGTGACTTTGGCAACAGAGGTGTGTGAGGATATTGTCATAACAACAGCTTCTACCTTGCCAGTCGAGACATCCTATGAGGTACATAGCAACAATACCTTAGAGGTTGATGACAACACATGATGTTGCTGATTATGAGGTGAGTGATGTAGATTCAACTTCATGCTATAGTGCAGATTTGGATGGAGAACAGAAAGTGATTCAAGAGGGATTTTCCTCTCCTCAGTACAGTTATGAGTTTTATGATCAGCAAGCTCCAATCTATGATACTGATGGAGAAGAATCAGAAAATGAGGCGGATGCTACATCTTCTTGTGATAATCCGCTCTTTGAGGTAGATGTTGATTCTACTCTTAACCCTGGTTTAAGGGTGAGCTTTGATCATAGTATCAGAGATTCCGTCAGTGCATCGGGATTTCAGACAGAGCTCGTTGAGGAGATTCCCAGTGTGTACATGGTCAGGAGTCTACATAGTTTCTTTCTCAGTCATCATGTACATGATCTGTTTCAGATGCACAATTCTAGTATGCACGTGTTAGACATGTGGGATGATAGCCTATCTCATGCAGTCTTAGGGAGCACGTTTTGTCAGCAGTTTGACTTGCTTCCTTGTGAGTTTCTCTTTTCTATATCTGATGGTGTTGAGATTGACAGGCTACAGTATGATGATCCAGCTGATCAGATTTGGGAGTTACAGGAGACTCATTCATCTAGGAGTTGCATATGGGATGACAATGGCGATCCAGTTTCTCTTCCTAGAGTAGATGGTATTCAGTATGATGATCCTCTCTTTGAGTTAGATATCGCTCGCACTCTGGACATGAGCATTGATCATTGCGTTTGGGATCCTTCCAGTGTATTGGGATTTCAAATTAAGCTGGCAGAGGAGTTTTCGGAGGAGTACATGATGAGAGGTGCAGATAGTTCTACATTTGACCCTCACGATCTGGCAGCTATCTACTTGTTGCTTGGTGACTTAATCTTCTTAGACTCTTCATTGATCGATGGTTGTCCTACTTGGAGTTGGCATGATTTGCAGAGTTGGGATTTAGGAGTTTCATTGCTAGATGGTTGGTTTCATGGGTTAACAGGTTATGGTGACATCATGGGTTCCAACTATAGACAGAGATGTTGTGTTGCGGATGCTTCCCGATATTCTTACTTTATTATGATGGATGGATGTGAGTACCGTTTATATTGGGATCCAGGTGGCGACAGGTTTGGTACTGTGTTTTGGATGAGTCCCATGCATTGGCTTCACCACTTTTGGTATGGTGAAGTTGAGATCAGTGTTGAGCAGCGGAAGACAATTGATGATAGTAGGGACATTTCACAGCACTATCCTTGGGAACCTGGTGGAGTGGTTGATCCTTTGTTGTTGAGATTGCTTGCGGTCAAGCAATTTCAGGGAGGGCGGATTGTAATGTCCCCCTTTTCAGCGTGATCTTGTTTGCAGAGTGTTAGCCTATTTCTTGGACCCTTGTGGGCTAACTGGATTGGTTAGAGGGTCATTGGTACCTTCTGGAGAGTTCAGTCGATTTCATTTTCTGAGATCATGGATAGGCTCATTGCAGGCCTTGGCAGTACAGGAGTTTCTTTGCTTCTGATGGCACTAAATTCCATTGAGAATTGAGGGAGATAGGCTTACTTAAGTGATTTAAGTTATATTTTAACTTAAAGTCTTTTTATAAAGTCAAATTGACTTTATAATTCTTATATCACTTAAATAAAGTCTAAAGTGAATATTCTAAGTTATATCTTTTAATCACTTAAAGGAGGCGCCTAAAATCAAAGTCTAGACTATGGAAAGTGACTTAAGTTTATTTCCATAAATTTAAATGATCTAAACCCCTAAAAGGTACGGCCTTCTTAGGTTTTCACCTCCTTTGCTTTATAAGGGATTTGGGCAATGAGAAACTCATCTTTTGAAATATTTCAACTTTGCCTTGGAGGTTTTTTTCCCTTGCTTTCAGCCTGTGATCAGGTTTGCAGCAAATCCACCATTGGAGAACGAAATCTCTTCAGTGTGAGCACTTGTGAAGTTGTGAGAGATCAGCTGAATTAGTGCAGATTGAGAGAGCTTCATTTCAGAAGTTTTGCAGTGCTTCAACAGATTTTTGTAGTGTTCTTCATCAAAAACAGAGGGTTTATTAGTTGCTGTTCTTCCTTCACCATGGCAGACTTCATGGCTGTTTGGGTGTACCTTCAGAGATGGTTTTTGATGCTTTTTGTTTGAAAGGGCGTGGCACTTGCAAGGAAGGTTTTTTTTTGGCTTTTTGGAGAAACGTCTTCTTTCTGAGGATCTCTCTTCATGAACTTGGGCGCCCTACCTATACTTCTCTCTGGCCCTACCTATACTTCTCTCTGGCTTCAGTTTCAGAATAAACTTTGCAATCTGTAACTCTCTACTCCAGTTTTCGTCAGTTCTTCACTATGCTGATCGGATTTCTTATTTAAAAAATCTGGAGGCTTTCGGGTATGTTTGTATGTTTTAAATTCATTGTTGATGATAATAAACACCTTCTACAATTTCAGGTTTGGTCTGAGAATTAGCTCAGGGTTTCATTACTGTGAGCTTTTATGATCGCCCTTCTCTTACATCTACAAAATTTCTCCTAAAAACTAAAAAACACAAATAGACTTAGAAACAAGGCGGGGGTTTGATGATGACCTTAGAATCATCTAACATCCTCTTAGATTAGATCTGCTTTCTAAACCACATCTTTAAATTGAGTACTTTTGGTTAGTTTAGGAAGCGAGCTTTATAGACAACCTTTAGAACATTCAAATTCCTTTCTCTATTGTTGAACAATTTTTGTAAGTCCCCTTGAAATACCAACAAAATCACATCGAGCCAACTGAGACTATCCACTACATGAAGGAACCTTGGAGTTGAATGCATGATCTTTCTAGCAATCTTAGCATGCAGGAGATTTTGTTCAAGAGAGGATAGAGTCGCCGTTGGTAACTTTATTCTGTGTTGGTGCACTCACGAAAAACACATCAACAATTCCTTGATCGCTTCTCTTCTAAATTCTCCATCACTGCCTTGTATAGAATATCATTATATTGATTGCTGTTTTCTTCAACTTAATTGATGCTCATTTAAACATAGTAATTACTTCTAAATCACTGCCTATATTATTATTTCAATAATTGCTCCATTTAAAACATAGGAATTACTACATACATTAATTTCTAATATAATTGCTGATTGTGCCTAGGATTTTAGAACTATGATTTAAGGAATGAAACGGGTCATTACACTATGATTTTTGGGTGAGATATCATTGGCTCTATAAGGACTTAGGCAACACTTTCTCTAGTTCCTTTAGATATTGGAACCAATGATGTCAGGCTCTTTAGGTATAGTAGGTTATCATCCTTTGACACATATGCTTGGAGAGTCTCTAGGGATCCAAGAGCCCTCAAGTTGATCAACTCTTTCTAGCCCATCCATTAGAACAATGACTCTAAATGACCTTTGGATATTTCTACTTCATGCATAGATGTAAATAGACTTGTGAGATGACATTTCTCACAACTCATCACTTCTACTCATGTGCCCCATCAAGTTTTCCCTCAGCATTGTGGTTACGATTACAAAGACAAATGCATAATATGAGCATCTTCAATACAACAAGAGTTACATTGATTTTGGTTATTAGTGTGATGCTAGATGGGGTGCTTTACTTCCTAATAGAATCTCCCCACTCAACTCTCTTGGAATTAGACTCTCCTTGTGAACACTATTAAATTGTGTTTCGGTCCTTTCACAATGATTGATGGCGACATCAATGACTCCATTTTTAGGCTCGAATAAAGATATTGATAATAGTTGTCTTGTATCTCTCTAGTACTCCTTAACTTATGCTTTTTGGGCATCTTGTTCCCCCTACTTGACTATTCGTATTGGTTTCTTGACCAAATGTGTTAGTGATCCATAGTTGTATTATAATTTTTAATTTTGTTCCTTCTCCTTTTTGGGCCTCTCTAGGATATTCTCTTTGTAGAATTTTCTATTGTATATTATGCACTTTTGAGTCCTATTAACCTACTTTTGGTCACCTATGGACATTAATATAATTTCTTTCTTTCTTTCTCTTCATGGTAGCTTGAACAACCAACAAAATCTGCACAAAAGAAAACAATGAAACTTGTGTAGAGAATACCTGCATAAAAGAGACAAAATTTAGAATGCTTTTAAGAAATGGAAATAAGTTGGGGGTTAAATGGAAAGAGGCACACAAGTAGAGAGAGCTACATGTACACAGGCTCAAACTATCATGTGGGTAAAGTCTCGATTAAATTAAGGCTTTCAACCCAATCCACTACCCATTGGAAACCATGATTAATTTACCCATGCTAAAATCTTGGGGGAGACCAATAGGGTGGAATATTGATTTGTTTCCTATTGAAATTCGGATGAAGTTCAGCAAGGAAAAAATTTGGATTAAATTCGTCTTATATAATTTTGATTCTTTTAAAATATAAATAATAAACTTAAAATAAGTAAAAATATAATATTAATATACTAATATGTTTAATTATATTAATAAAGCTAAACACAAGGTAAAATAAATAATAAATATGTTTAAAAATATAATTTAAATTTTAGATATTATCAATATATAAATAATTAATAAATTAAATTATATATTAAATAATAAATATATTATAATAAAGTTTAATTTATTTCTTTTAAAATATTAAATTTTAACATTATAAATAAAAAGCAAAATTAAATACTCAAATGAACATAAGTAAAAAATAATATTACATATAAAATAATATAAAACATAACAAAAGAAATGATATTAAGAACATATTAATATTGTCCAGTCAAAGGGCGGGGCGTTGAGCCCTTACCAGGCCAAGCTCCTTGGGAATACGATTCCATTTCGGTTGTACCGGCTCTGGCAGCGGATCCCAGCGACCCTGTGAGTCAGTGCGATGGATTGGTGGAAGCCTTGCCGACCCACAACAGGACTTTGCAGTTCCATTTCGGTCCAACACACCAGCTCTAGCGGCAGATCAGGCCTCGGCGGGCGAGTGCGTTGGATGGTGATGGTAGTACCACGCCCGACGCTTACCAAAATACACCATTGCAAAGCCACACCACCGAGCAAAGCCCAGCAGGATAAATAAAGCGATAAACACCTCCGAGCCAAAAAGAAATCACTGAGGAAAAAGCGCCAAAAACGATTTTTAAGATATCTTTTAATAAAATCACAGTGCCCTCAACGAATTTTTGCTAATATTTTGAGATTTTTTAATACAAAATTTTTTACCGTACGAATTTATTCGAATATGAATTTCATTTCCTTTTTCTTTTTTTGAAATTTGACGAATTTTGAATTTCAAGTTGATATTTGGCCGAATATGGTGACTTAGCCTTTCATCACAATAAACAATAAAATCAAAATGTATACACAAGAGCTAGGCTTCATCTAAGATGTTATTCAATCTCTATTCCTTGCATTGGTTCTTCAACAAGCCATTGATTGCTATTCTTATTAACAAAGACACTATAGCTATTTTGATTCCTTCTAGAGCACCCAAATCTTCTCCTTCAATGGTAAATTTATAACCTAAATATAAAAGAGGACCCTTTAACAAATAAACTAGATGAGAAGTGAAACACTATACCTGCTCCCATCTGCCCCAGGTTACGTCTAGCTTTCACCATCAAAATTCATTATCTAACAATCACTTTTAGGCTGTATTGAAAAGGATAATTATTAAATTCTGAATAAAGATTTTATTACGTAGCCATTAATGGGAGAGTAGTCAAAATATCTTAGTGTGTTCTACAAATTTCTAATTGTTAGGTATGCTGTCTTTATCAAATAGAAATGGGCACATTTTCTTGTATCTCCATTTGATATTTGCAGTAGATTATTTCTGTCTACAATTACAATACAAGTTATATTATTGTGTAGGTTGTATTTTATATAGTTAACTCAGACATATGCCTTATGGTTTATGCTACAATGTGAGTACAGTTTGTTGTTATTTATTTCCCTGTAGAGCTACCAATGTATTGATAGTATATCTCTATTTTCATGATTTGGGTGGCATAGTCATAGGCACTATTCATTGGTTCATCTTCATGGAGATAATCTTGCGGCTATGTATTTGCTTGGTGATATGGTAGTAAAAGCTAATGGTGGATTATCTTAACTGATCAAATTTGCAGGTGTAAGACAGGGACGTTGACATTGAAAGTAACTCGCCATGGAGCTGGGTATTTCGTGGGTTGTAGCACATATCCTGAATGCTCGTAAGTAGGAACGGGATACAAGTGATCATACCAGTAATGCAAATTTCATTTTGGAATTGGTTTGGTAATTTTGGTTTTTTTTCCTTTCACAGACCTTTGCTATATTAAGTGATAATTTTTATAAGCTTCACATTTAATATGATGGTGTGTCATAGGTGAATATAAATAAGAATCCTATGCAATAAGAAACCGTATTTGTATTACATAAAACATTTCGAATATGTACACAAAACTATTTATATCATATTTTTATAGATTAGCACATCTTATATGAAGGTTCATTAATATTTATTTGAAACATCAGTATGTAAATACTAGAAAATCTAATTCAACTTAAAAATCATTAAAAGAAGTTAGTAAAAATACAGTAGTGTCATTTTTGTCCATGAAAAGATTAGCTTACTTTAAAGCTTAGGAAATAATGTGTGGCTTATTTTAACTGCATATTCAATCAAATAGCTAAATGGTAGGCAAAGGTTATGACATAAAATATACAAGGTGTAATGTTTTGCTTTTAGGTATCTTTTAGTTTGTAGCTTATTTGGAACCTCTTTTTGGCTTCCTTTTGCTATTTTATGTTGTATTTTCAAGTCCTGTAGATCAATATGGTCACTTGTGGACATTAATATAATTTCTTTATTTCTTTCTGGGTTTTATCCGATCCTGCAGGTGTTTCATATGTAATAGTGTCATCTTCCAATTAAGTCTAGTAGTTTGAATGGATTTTTGCATTTAGAGCATTGGACAGTCCATGTTAACTGAAAGAAAAATGGATAATAAACAACTTATAATCTCAGTCTATGTCATGCCACAAGAATCTTGAGAACATAAGGCCTAATGAGACCCAGGGAACTGTCTGCGGTTATTTAAAGAGATATTGAAAACATTGAGATATGAAAGAACAGAGAAAATGATCGTTGAATGAATCTTGTTCCTTTGCACAGTACCTTCTGAGAGATATCCTTGAAAATTTTATAGGGATATATTCCTATGACATTTGCTAGAGCAACAACAATTAGGAGAACATATCTCAATATCTACAATAGAAATTTGTCTTGTTCCAGCAGATATCCTTGAGTGCCTACAGTGTTGATTCTTTTGTTCTTAAATGTGTGTATCCGCCTTAGGACTTACAAATTGCCTTGGTGTGGTATGAGGCAATGCTCTGGAATCCAAATATCTGATACCTTCAGACCAAACTGCTAGAAAGGTGACGAGTAATGTAGAAGTGTAACGATTAGAATTTCCATAACAGTTTCTTAGTGTTTGCAGCTTTGTAACATTATATATACATATCTGAATCACCAGATAGTGCCTGAAAGACATGTATCATAGATAAAAGCAGCTGCTTGAATACAGAAAACCATACATCTCCATTGAGAGTATGTTATATAGAGTAGGCACAGATTGCTTAACTTGTATGTTTCGGTTGTATTATTTTTACTGTATTTCGTTCAGTGACCAATATTATTATATTTATATCTTCCATTTATTGTTAATATTGCTTCCACATAGAACATAGTAAGATTCTCAGAATGTAGACTGTTGTACACTGGAAATCTCTTGGGAGCCAGATCAATAATAGAAGTAAAATAGAAGTTGAACATATGGAGATTCAAAAATCCTAAGCTACAAAAAACCTGCAGACAAAAGTCTAGAAACTTGATGGACTTTAGATAAACCATCAAGACAGATATAAAGCATAGAAGCAGATAATGTAGCAGTAAGATTGAGACAGGTTATGCACTGTCCTTATCCTTGAATTCCATATCTTGTCTTTGGTGGTCTTCAATTTGTATTAGTTAGGATGTTGGGAAAAAAGAGTTTATTTTGTAGGGATTAAAAGTTTGGGAATTTGGGATTTCTAAAAACGTTTTTGTTCGTTTCAGAAAATTGCAATATATTATTAAATTTTTAAAAAAATACACATTTTGCGCATACACAAGCATATATATATATATATATATATGTTGAGAATTATTCAATGTTTAGTTTTTCAAGATTAGAGTCTTCACAAAAGGCAGTACTAGCATTTTTATCTTATCCTGCTGAGAGTAGCTTCATCAACATCATCAATAATCCTTATATCCTTTAGAAGATTCTTCTTTGAGGCTTGAATTGTTTTCTTTTCTTGTGAGAGGATTCTTACAGTGTCTTTTCAAATAAAAATTACAGGAATATTATTTATAGCTTGTAGAGGAACAGGTTTATTTTGTCTTGTTTATTAAGTTCCTTCCTTGTCCAGTCAAAATGGCAGCTGGTAAATGGTTGAGGTCTATGGAGGTTTCTGATCCTTTTTTCTATTTATCCAGTGCACAAATAGTTGACATGCTTTGTATTGGCAAGGCATGGGATAGGTTTCTGGATGTCTTAAGTATGAATTTCACAGTTTACAATAATTCCAATATGATGCAAAACAGGTACATTGAAGCAACTTGTTTGTCTGATGAAGACAAACCAAGCAGCAAGGAGGAAGTACAGCCGGCTTTCGAGCCCAAATTACTAGGCACTGATGTGAATTCTAATATGCAGGTGTGGCATGTATTTCTATTTTAACTTCATCTCATGAACTCATATCTTATATGATATATTAATAATGTATTTCTATTTTATATTTATTATTAGTTTTCCATACTGAGTATGTTTACTTGTTGGTTAATGTCTGTTAATTTCAATTCTGGCCTGTTGTAAGAACATCTCAGGACCGTTAGATTCTGAAGAGAAGCAGAATTGATAGTATCTTTTCAGCTGAAAAGAAAAGTCTATTCATGGTTAGAGTAAAGACTAGTGTTGTTTCATCTTCAGGTTTTTCTTAAATGTGG
>VDFB02332407.1:0-46504 GCA_007258455.2 Sequoia sempervirens
ACTTTAGCTAGAGATGTTGAAAAATTTTCTAAGTGTTGAAGTTCATCCTTCACCACCCCTCAAGTGCGCCCACTTCAAGAAGGTGATTGGAAAAGATGCTAAGTGTTGGAATATCCTACAGGCATCCCCATCTGCGCCCAAAGAAGGATGAAGGTGTTAAAATTTTCTAAGGCAAGGCCTTTATCCACCTCCACCTTGAAAATGCGCCCACTACAAGCATGAGATGGAAAAATATTCTAAGTAAAAGTTTCATTCTCCTCCCCATACTAAATGCACCCATGCTAGGTCTAGGTGGTGGAAACTAAGAAAATTGTCTAAGGCATGAATCCCATCCTCCTTCCTATGCTAAATGCGCCTTCCTCAAAGTCAAGATGCTAAAAAATTCTAAGTCAAGGTTTCATCCACCTCCATACCTCAAATGCGCCCTCAAGGTAATAGAAGTCAAAAAAATTCTAAGACATGGACAAATATCCACCTTGACCCTCTAAATGCGCCCATCCTCCTGCATAGGCTAAATACGCCCTCACTTCAACTAGGAAAATACAAATTTTAAATCCTCTTGCACATGCAAAATGCGCCCATGCTTCACGAGAGAGTCAAAGAGTCAAAGGGGGTCAAACGTATTGAAAGTGTTAAGTCTACTACATATGCCAAATGGGCCCATCCTCCTCAATGTATTAAATGCACCCAAGGTAAAGGTAAAGCTGATAAAAAATTACCAAGGCGTTGATGTTGAACAAGGTGAAGTTGGTAGGGGAAAGTTACTAAGGCGTGGTGAAAGTTTTCCTCCATGTGCTAAATGCTCCAAGTCCAAGATGAATGTTAAGTGGGGTACAAAGTATCCCAAGGCGCTTAGACTTATATCCTCCATGACATATGAAATGCGCCCAAAGTACATGATGAGGATAAAATTTAAATGGAGAAAATTTTCTAAGTCAATTTATATTCCTCCTTGACACTAAAATGCGCCTATAATAGTGATTTTATTTTAAAAAATTCTAAGGAACAAAATTTCACCTTCTAGGAAAAATACGCCCAAGTTGATTAAGGAGATAAAATTTTCAGAGGCATGAATGAAATTGCCAATGGAGAAGTCGGAGGATGCCAGCTTCGCGAGGTTCATCAAAATTTTCAAGCCAGAGCAAGCAAATAAGCCCGGGGATGAAGAACTAAATTAAATTTGATGAGAAATATTTTCCTAAGGTTTAAAATTCAAAAAATTAAATGTACCCCTTCGTTGTAGACCCATGAATTTGACACGTTCTGAAGGAAATTTTCAACTGGGTATTGAAGATCTTCGACAAGGAATGGATTTTAGTATCTTCTGCACTTCGCCAAGGCTTTCAGGATGGAGAATTTGATCGGCATTTGAATTATGAAATTTTCCTAAGGAAAATTTAAAAATTTTCTAAGGGAAAATGAATAAAATGTGTTTTTGAAGGTAAAATGCTTCAGATGATCAATTTGAAATGGATTGCCTAGATGAATTTGATCGAATTCTTCGTGAGATGAATCTTCCAAAGCAACAGATAAAAAAGTTAAATGTCAGAACTTCAGCTAGTGAATTAAATTTCTTAAAAGAGTGAATTTGAAGTGAATACTTTCAAAATGAATTAAAATGCTAAGTATGCCAGTCAAGATGAATCCTTTGAAATTCTAGAAGGTCAAGATTCTGGACGCCAGGTGACAAGTGTTGAAATTACCAGAGGGAGGGAAATTCGAATTCCTGCTCTGAAGTAGTGGAGATTTTATGAATTAGCTAAACTTGGCTTCCTTCTAGAATTCGATTTACCTATATGAGCTGAAAGTTGATTCATTTTTCTCCATCAGTCGAAGAAGTTCGATTCTTGCTCTGAAGTTGAGATTGCAAAGGAAAGTTTGTGGCTGAGTTGAGTGTTGAGGAAGTTCGAATTGAAGTTTGAAGCTGAACTTTAAAAAGTCCAAAATTTGAAGAAGTCTGAAGTTGCTGAAAGCAAAGTTGGCCGATTTTATCCAAGAATTGAAGTTTGCCGAAATTGATCCTGCGTCCCATCTTTAGATAGAACATATAGTTTCTAATCCCTGCAACCATTCAATTCAGTTTATTTCTAGTTAGTTTTAGGAAAATTCATACCTTAACGCCAAATCATTTGCACAAAATTCCCTTCCAATCATCCATCTGTTGTCAGTTGCAAGCCTTATGAACAATTGTGTAAGTCCCCTCGTATAAACAACATATCACAACGAACCTACTGAGGGTATTCCAAAGCATTTCGAAGCCTTGGAGTTGAACGTGCGATCTTTCTTGTAATCTTAGCGCATGGAATTCTTTGATCAAGAGAGAATGGAGTAGCCTTCGGATTAGTTTGTTCTGCTGATTGGTGCGGTCACAAAAGTCACATCAACAAGAACTGGTGCTAGAAGGAGGGCCTTCCAAGGTTTCCTTGCAGTTAACAACCACATTCAAGTAAAGAAGGGATTTTAATCAGAAAAGAAATTCATTGGAGAAGAAATTATCATGAATCAAGATGGTGCTACCGCATAAAGAGATATTTCCAGTATTGCAGCCGAATTTGGGATTCAGCGAGAAGACATTCTCTCAGGTTTGAACAATCTTGCGTGGAGAACAAAGGAGAGCTACGCTGAGTATATGTGAACTTGCTTCGTGTTGGAAGAAGAAGAGAAGGCTATTAAGATTCAAGTTGCAATTGAAAGAGATTTGTTGAATCAAAGACAACCGCTTGCTCCTGCTCCCGCACCTCGCCAATAATCAGCTACACCCTGGATCGTATTAGTTTGTTCTCGCCTAATAAGTTGAAAAGAATTTTAAGGTCCACGCCAAGTTCATCCAAGGAGTTTGTGAAGTTAGAGCTACCTACTCGAGCAAGGAAGAAGAAAGAAAGTCATTCAACTAAAGAGGCTAAGTCAAGTGAAGGAATTTCATCAAACAAAGAGGTTCAGTCAAGTGAAGGAGAAACAAGTGGAGAAGAAATTTCAAGTTTGTTCAGAACTCCACCAAGTGTTTCAAGGTTTGCTCAACCAAGATCAATCCAAGTTACTACACCAGTGTTTATTCAGCAGCGACAACCAGTCCAGGCTACTACACCTCAACAACAACCAGCCCAAGTTATCATTTATCAAAGGCGACAACCAATTCAAGCAATGGCTCAACCAAGAGGACAGCCAACTCCAAATGGTGCTAAATGGTTGGTTACTAATCTGTCTCCACTTGAGTTTACTGATTACCATGACATGCCCAAGAATCCAGAGCATTTATGCACTAAGTTCCAAGTCAATGATGTTAACCGTATTGTCGAGGACCACGTCAAGATGTTCAAAGATCACTTACGCAATAGGCAGATTGCATATGCGGACGTGGCTTGCAGACTCTTTACATACTCTTTGGGAGAGGAAGCTCATCACTGGTTCATTCACTTGCCAATTGGATCTATAAGGACATGGGAACAGATGAAGGATGCCTTCGTCCGAAAGTTTGGTATACCTATTACTCCTATAGAGCTTTTCCGCCAATTCACAGAAGTGAGAAGGCAAGACAAGTAGCCCATCCATGCCTTCAACAATAGATTTCAGAAGGCTCTCACAAGGCTACGTACTCCCTACGTTGTTGTCGATGCCAGGGAAAACTACTATTCGGCCTTGGATCCCTTGACTGCAATGTTCGTGAAATCTCACCCCACTCTGGCAAATATGAATCAAGCTTATACTAAGGTTGTCGAAGTGAGTCAAGGTTTAGTGCAGAACATAATTGGGCCCGCCCTATACACTGGCCTAGCCACGACAAACAATCAGATGCAGACACCCGGTTCAACATGGAACCAGCAAATTCCACCATTGAACCCAGTTCCTCAGCCGGCTAGCCAGATACAAGCACCATCTAATCAATTAGTTCTCCATCATGGGATACCTTTGTCCCAGACTCCAGCAACACAGCCTATCTATCTCCAGAACACAGTGCCACCAACGAGGACTCAAGAGGAGAAAGAAGAAATGAAAGAATTGGTAGAACAAATGAAAAGGTTGTCAACTGAGGTGACCTACCTTAGAAATCAGAATAATCAGATGCAGCCCATGTTAAAGAATTATCAAGCACATCAAGGTGTCAATCGAGGATACCAGAATAATCCTCCACATCATCAGGATGCCCACCAAGGACACCATCAAGAAAATAGTCATCGGTATCGTAATAATAATCAAGGATTATAGAAAAGGTCCTAGAATACACGGCCTAACAATGGAGGTGTTCCTTCACCGCTAGATAACCCGCCACCTCCAGAGAACCATCCTGCCGACAGAGTTTACTTGGCAGAAGCCACGATGGCAGGATGGTGTAGATTGCATAATACAAATCAGCATTCAGAGTTCCAATGTCATGAATTTCAAGTAGCTGCTAATATTTTCAAAAGAGAAGTAAAGAGCACGGAGGGTACTGAGAATCCTCCGACTACTGGATATGAGATAGTCCCAGTACAACGATATGACCAGGAACTAATCCTAGAAGAAATTAGTGTCCCGCCTGAGTACCAGAGTTACACGCCGCCATCAATCAATCACAGATTTCCGCCCGCATCAATAAATGGTCCTGTGGAGACGCCAGACTATCAAGCGGAAGAAGCTCAAGTTTATTCAGAGGCTCAAGTTTATTCAGAAGTTCAAGATAGTTATTCAGAGGAGCCTCTGGGCCAGGACAACTATGTTTTCCCACCTCTCAATAACAGTGTTTTGGTAGAGGGAAGAAGAGAGGTGCAAGCTTTTCAGACATCCGGAGGAACAGCCCCAAAAGTGTATCAGAGGAGTTACCATCAGAAAGAGCCTCTGACGTCATCAATTCCTCCGAATAATTTCTCAACTCCACCGAATCCTAATGCAAGCAATAATCCAAATGTACCTAAGGATTCTCCAGAATACAGACAACAAAGTATGATGCAAAATAGAAATCGACAACAGACTATCCAGCAGCCTATCCACCTAATGCAATTTCCACAGAAAGACAATCTTCCAAGAGATGATATGAAGAGACTAAGCTCCTACGTGCTAGAAGAAGTTAAGAAGATGAAAGTCAGCCTTCCCTTGTATGAGTTAATGAAGATCTCAGAAGTCAAAGATACAATTTTGGGAAGCTTGTATGAGACACCCATTGTGAGGAATACATCTCAGGAAACGTCTAGTTCATCAAGGAATCCTCCCGTAAACACTCAGTCTCGTCCTGTGCAAAGCGCAAATATGGTAGAAGAGGTGCCTCACTTACCCTTCAACACTTGGGAGACTCCGCAACAGTCTCAAGGTTTCGTGGGAATGGTACAAGGATCTTCAAGCGAGCCTGAGAAGCCAAAGACTGAAGATAATAGAAGGGTTCAATTCAATCTACCTACGGAGCAAAAGAAAAAGCAAGAACAAACGCAGAAGATTGCCCAAGACAATCAAGTTCCATTGGACAGAAAGGATGTGAAGAAAGATATGGTAGCAGAGGAAAGAAGAAAACCAGTAGTATTTTATCAAGGGAAAGATGAACCGGCCCCATTCCTCGTATCAGTTAGAATTTTTGGGAAATTGTTACACAATTGCTTGATTGACTCCGATGCTTCTAGCAACGTCATGCCACTGAAGGTGTGCGAAAGATTGGGTATAGTTCCACTTCAAACAACTAAGAAGGTAACCCAGCTGGACAAGACAGAGGTTCCAGTTGTTGGTGAGTTGAACAACATTCACATGCAATTGGCAGCTGATCCTCGAATTCAAAGTTGTATTGATATATCAGTACTTGACATACCCGATGGATATGGCATGTTACTAAGCAGAGATTGGGCCAGGAAGTTGAACGGATACATTGCAACAGATTTCTCCCACATGTGGCTTCCGTGGAGAGGAGTTCCAAATCAGATTAAGGTCGAAAGCACACCTAGGCTTAAATTGATGATTACCGAGTATGGTGAAGGTAATGAAATTATGTTTGTAGAAACTGATTTGGGCTCATCCAAGCCCGTCAAGCAAGAAGTATTAATGTTACAAAGCTCAAATGAAGGTAAGATTTTAGAGGATGCTACTGCTTCCATTGAAGTTTTGGTTGAAAGTGATACAAGCGATAGTGAAGATGGAGGAACATTTGAAAATTTCAAAGATTTTGTCCTTAAAAGCATGAAACAAGAAACAGAGTTGGGTAAGGACACCTCCGTCAAGGATTTGTTACTTCCTAATTGGTGCAGAATACATGAGGCGTCTCACTCCGAGATCACTTGTACCATGTGCAAAGTGACATTAGAGCAAGTTGCAAAGCTCGTTCCGCAAGCCTCATTATAGGAAAAATATCGCAAGATAAATGAAGAAAAGGATGTTTTAGTAGAACTTGTGAAAGACGATAGAGTCCAACCAGCGACTGAAGAAAGGGTTCCAGAAGTGTACAATCAAGAAGGTATACATATTCAACCTCCCAACACACTCATAGCAGATCAAGTATGGACCCTGAGGTTCGATGGATCGAAGTCGAAGAAAGGAAATGGAGCAGGATTTGAGCTGATTAGCCCAACTGGAGAGGCATATTTGGGTGCCTACCAACTCCAATTTTCATGCACTAACAATGTTACTGAATATGAGTCTTTGATTCATGGGTTGCTCCTTGCAATTTAGAAGGGAGCCAAGATTGTGCACGCCTTCGAGGATTCTGACATTGTGGTCCGCCAAGTAAGAAAGCAGTATGCTTGTCACGATAAGAGGTTAGGCTGCCACCGTAATAGAGTATGGGACCTCATAGAAAGTTTTGATGCGTCCAATATAAAGCAAGTTTATAGGTCCAAGAATCCTGTTGCCAATTCTCTTGCACAAGCTGCTAGTTCGTTGGAACCTCTGGCTATGGAAGGATTGAAGAAGTTTACAGTAGAATTAGTTTCAACCCCAGCAATCCTTGATAATATAAAGAATTTCCAAGTGTTCGATGATGATAAGCAAATTCTAGATTTTCTCACATGCTCGAGTGTGTTCGAAGCACATATCATCGATGAAGAAGAAACTGAGGAAGCAAAATTTGATACTGAAGGGATTTTGAATTTGAAGACAAATGTCATTCCAAGAAGGATGGTCGAATTAGAAAGATTGTTTGATCCCGATAGACTAAGTAGAAACCAAAGTACCCAAGGAAATGACCACGAAGCCATCAATATGGGGACAGAAGAACGAGTGAAGAATGTTTTTATTGGAAAAGTTTGCACACCTGAAGAAAGAGAAGGCATCCTACAGGTCATGAGAGAATTTCCAGACATGATAGCCTGGAGATATGAAGACTTGAAAACATATGACACCTCATTGATTACACACACAATTCCATTGAAACCAAGCAGTAAACCATTCAGACAAAGGCAGAGGCTGGTGAACCCATTACTCGAACCATTGATTTACCAAGAAGTCAAGAAGCTTCTTTCTGCTCGCATCATCTTTCCAATAAGGCACTCCACATGGGTCGCCAATCTAGTTCCGGTCAGAAAGAAGAATGGAGAAATAAGGTTGTGTAGATTTCCGTAATTTGAATAGGGCTTCTGAAAAAGATAATTATCCATTGCCTTCATTAGATGAAGTGTTACATATTGTGAATGGTACGCAGATGATGTCCTTCTTGGACGGCTATTCAGGATATAATCAGGTAATGGTAGAGCGAGCAGACAGATTGAAGATAGCGTTCACCACAAAATGGGGAACCTTTGCATACAGAAGGATGCCTTTCGGCTTGATCAACGCAGGAGCCACTTTCCAGCGAGCTATGGATATTGCCTTCCGAGATTTGGTAGGAAAATGCATAATTATCTACATGGATGACCTGACTGTGTTCTCAAAGAAAAGATGAGATCATGCAGAAGATTTGAGAAAGATTTTTTAGAGATGTAGAAGATTTGGTGTTTCCCTTAACCCCAAGAAATGCATATTTGGTGTCACCGAAGGAAAGTTGTTAGGTCACGTCATCTCAGAGAAGGGTATTTCAATTGACCTAGAGCGTATTGAGGCCATTTCAGGGATTGGCTTGCCAGGTAGTCAGAAGGAATTGATATCATTCTTTGGTAAGATCAATTTTGTCAAAAAGTTTATCACTAGGTTTGCCAAGATCGTGAGGCCACTGAATGAGATGCTGAAGAAGAATGCGAAGGTGGAATGGACTCCACAGACTAAGAAAGCTTTTGATGAGATTAAGCAAGCGATAGTGGATGCTCTAGTGCTGGTCAGCCCAGATTACGCCAAACCTTTCTATT
Organism: Sequoia sempervirens; assembly: GCA_007258455.2. Classification (NCBI taxonomy): domain Eukaryota; kingdom Viridiplantae; phylum Streptophyta; class Pinopsida; order Cupressales; family Cupressaceae; genus Sequoia; species Sequoia sempervirens. Next base: position 8,229 of record VDFB02332407.1, read on the forward strand.
TGTATTCATTTGCCTCAGAACACACGTGTGCATCGGTTTTAACACAGAGAACAGAAGAAAAGATGAACACCCCATTGCTTTTATGAGTGCACCTTTAAAGGAGGCAAAGTTAAGATATCGCAGTATTGAGAAGTAGGCCTATGCCTTGGTGAAGGCAGTTAAGAAGTTTAGACACTATATACTGAGAAGCAAAGTTTATGCAATTGTTCCAGATGCCACAGTGAAAACTTTGTTGATGCAAAACGAGTTAGGAGAAAGAAGAGGCAAGTGGGTCACCACTTTGCAAGAATATGATATAGAGATACAGCCTATGAGATTGGTCATGTTGATGTGTTTTTCGTGACCGCACCAACACAGAATAAAGTTGCCAACGGCTACCCTATTCTCTCTTGATCAAAGTATCCAGCACGCTAAGATTGCGAGAGAGTTCGTGCGTTCAACTCCAAGGTTCTTTCAGTGCGAATAGGCTCAGTTCGCTCGATGTGATTTGCTGGTATTTCAAGGGGACTTGCGGAATTATTCAACAGCAGAGGAAGGGGGTTTTCACAATTCGACAGATTTATCAGTGAAGCACGGGTTTCCTATTCTAACTAGAAAGTACTAAATTGAAATGGTGTAAGGTTTAGAGAGTCTAAATCTATTCTAAGGCGTGGGACATGGCGATCAATTCTCACAAGCTTCAACCAGGCTCTGCTTTGCCTCGCTTCGGACAGCCTCCACAAAACCGTTGCAATCTTCAAAGGAGTGGCTCAAGGTGTCGGATCACAACTTAGCATGAAAATACCATCACAACGACGCATATAAACATACAAATCATGATCAAAGTTAAGTACACGATATTCCAGTTGACCACACAAGGCGCATTCACCATCAACGAACACACTAGTGGTATGGATAGACGAAGTTTGCTCAAATTGAAGACCACATTCCACAATTACTATCTACTGCTTGCATGAAATGAAACTTATTCTACTTTAAGTCACTACTCGAATCAGAAGGGCGAAGAAACCTTGCTAGCTACTCACAACAAAAGACGAAATTCATCATCAATGAAAATTCTTTTTATTGGGAGAGTGTTCACAACAATTTCTTACAAAGTTTTAAGGAAAAACTTTCCTTCTTCTTCAACTACTCTATCAATCTATACTAAGCTACTTCTAATTTGTCTCTCTATTCTAACTTCTACTCTAATTCTACTAAGGTACAAATGAGGGGGACTCCCCCTTTTATAGTTGGCCAAGTCCAACAGACGGCTCAGATTACAATCGGCTAGATGGCCCAGATTGTGCCACCTCAGCCCTAAACAAGATTCACCCTAAAAACCGCCACCAAGAGGAGTGGGGTAATAAATGAGCCATAAATGTCCATCATCTTTCTAGAAGATTCCAGCCTTAAAACGCGTTCACACTATTCTTGATCTTCTTCTTGACATTGTTCTTCAACTTTGCTCGAGCTTCCAATATTTCTCCTTTGTCACTAAGTCTCAACACTTAGCCATTTCTCGCAACTTTTCTTCCTTCGAGGTTGAAATGTAGTCTTGGAGTACTTTCTTCATCACTTTAAGTCATCACCGCTTGGTCTCGACGTTCCTCCTGCAAAATAAGCAAGGAGAAGGGTATTAGAACACTTCATAATATAAACTCAACCTACTTACCTAGGTTTTCATGTTTTGATCTCCAAGGGTTCATCGTTTTTCTTAGCCAACTTTTGCCTTCTTCACGATTCTTCATGCCTTAGCCAAATTTCCAACCTATCTTGTATTTTGCCTGGCGCACTTCACTCTGATATTTCATCCAACTCAGACTCAAGAAGAAATGCTTTTATCAGGAATTTGATCAAAAATTATCTAGGCGATCATTTTCAAATTCATCCGCCGAGGCATTTTATCTTCAACAACATCATTTATTCCTTGCCTTAGAAATTTTTTCAAATTTCCCTTAGGAAATTCATCAACCTGGTGCTCATTTAAAATCTTTACCTCGGAATCCTTGGCAAGCTGTGGAAGACCTTAAAATCCATTCCTCATCAATAATCTTCAATACCCAGAAGAAAATTTCCTTCAGAACTTGTCGAATTCATGGGTATACAACGAACGGGTTCATTTAATTTTCTTGAATTTTGAACCTTAGAAAAAAAGAAAAAAAATTCATCAAATTTAATCCATTTCTTCAACCCTGTGAGTATCTTGTCACTCTGACTCGAATTTTATCAACCTTGTGCAGCTGACACCATCTGACTTCATCCCCGGAAATTTTGTTTGTGTCTTGATAAATTTCATCACTTCACCAGACATCTTAGGCGTAATTCTCTAGGGGTGGAATAAATTTCAACACTTAGAAAAATTTCAAATTTCTTCTCCAAACCAAGGGCGCACTTAAGAGGTGGAACTTCCATTGTTGTTGCCTTAGATAAATTTCTAGCTTCATCTTTTGATTAAGGCGCATTCAAGGGTCTGGACTTTCATTTTCATACACTTAGAAATTTTCAAGTCACTTCAAATTTCAAGGGCGCGCTTGGAGGCTTGAGCTTTCAATTCCACGCCTTAGAATGTTTTTATTAATCTCAAGTTACTAGGCGCATCTGATAGGGGCAACTTTCAATGCACTGATACTTAGAAATTTTCATCTCTTGACTTAATGTGCTAAGCGCAAACAACCCCTTGAGCATCAAATTCCATGACTTAGAATTTTTCTCAAAACTCCATCTCACTTCACTTGCCTGGGCGCATATAAGAGTGGTATCTTCAAATTCCGAAACACTTAGGATGTATCTTCTAACTTCTTCTTAGCCAGGCGCACATCACATGTGGAGCATTCAATTGGGGGCGCTTTTGGAAGGAGTAGCTTTTATTTTCAACACTTAAAACCTTTTTAACTCTCAACTTGTGATGGGCGCATATCATATATGGAGCTTCCAATTTCAAGAACTTAGGCGAATTTTCAAGTGATCTCACAAGCTAGAGCGCAAATCAAGGGTCATGCTTCAAGTTTGGAGGCGCAAATAGCATAGGGAGCATCAAATTCCAACGACTTAGAATATTTCTCAAGCCATTCTACCTAGGGGCGCATTTCATGTCTCCAACTTCCAATTTTATTACTTAGAAAAATTTAAAGCTCTAAGGTCAAGGGCGCAAATCACAGGGGAAGCTTTCACTTAGTGCACTTAATGAATCCAGGCGCAAATATGACCTCCAACTTTCAAGGTGCACATCACAGGGTGAGCTTTAAATTTATGACTTAGGCAAATTTTGAAGTCTTTAAGCTCAAACGCATTTGAGGTAGGCTGCTTCAAATTTCAATTACTTAGAAAAATTCTACCTTCACTTTCTCTTCAAGGTGCAAATGGGGTTTTGTACTTCCACTTTCCAAGACTTAGGAAATTTTTACTTGACTTTCTCTTCAAGGGCGCAAATCACAGGGGAGCTTTGAGTTTCAATGACTTAGAAAAAATTTTAAGTTCACTCTCCAAAGAGGGGCGCATTTGACCCATGAAGCTTTCACTTTCCACACCTTAGGCAAATTTTGAAATTAATCTCACAAGCTAGGGCGCATTTCACCATGTGAGCTTCCGGTTTTCATGCCTTAGGAAAATTTATTCATCTGTCTTCAACCTCTTAAAGCAAGTTCCGGTGCCAGACTTGAAAAATTATCAAACTTGATGTGCTTCGTGCCCTTTGCCAAATTTAGGGTGATTTTCTCCTGCTAACCCTAATTTTCCCTGACTTTCTATTTTTAGAAAGTTCCTTGAATTTCGTGCTTTGAATTGACTCTGACTCCAAAAAGCTTGATTTTCGCCCTGTTTTGAACTTCGTGGTATGATCGTACTGTCGGGGTCTGATGCCTGTCTGCACCTGCTATTTTTAGCAACCTGCTAAAAATAGTAATTGCTCAGAATGTCTTCAAATTTTGCGTACTAAGTCCCTGAAGTGTAACGACCGTGGTTGGATACTGCCTCTGCTTGACTGTCCTGCTCTGCCCTTGATTTTAGGAAACCCTAATTTCTCTGCCCAAGCCTGCTAAAAATAGCAAGTGTCTGATTTTCCATCCTCTGCAACTCCGTTTGATATGAAATTCGCGCCATAGGGTCTTCATCACTTGCTTGACTTGTACCTGTTGATGCCTTGCGCTAACCTGCTATTTATAGCATGTTTCTGGAGGTGGCTTACTATTTATAGTAACTGCTTGCTTCTGAGACTTCCACAACTCCGTTTGACTTGAAATTCAAATGGCGCGCTCCTCACCACGTGTGTTACATCCCGATATTATAGCTACTATTGTATAGGGCAATTGATTGTAATGTTTGAATCTTGATGATGAATAAAACATGGTTGATCTCGTTATTAAATGAATGAGTCCTGTTTAAATGATGGTTTCATTTGATTGTTACTTCTAAATGATTTAGTCTTGATTAAATGTTGCATACAATTATGGAATAATAGTATTCTAACTTGTGAGATGTTTTTACCTTGTTATGAGCATATGACTGCCGGTGTCATGTCATGATGTGCAGGTACGAAGACTGTTCCTCCGGACAAAGGAGAGACATCATTCGGGGAAGAACTTGGTCGGGTAAACAGTAACGATTACCAAATTGTGCATACACACACATACTATAAATTGAGTAAGCCAAGTCTGTTTGTCGAGATAACGGTAAGTCATCCATAGGCTTGTTTATTGACCATAAGGATTCTAAATTCACTTCTTTATACTTTAGGAGATGTGATTGTTTAAACGTCAGACTTGCTATACCATGACCCAAGTATGAATGATGTGAAAGTTATGAGTTAATGATTGATTGGGAACGCACATACATCTATACATTGTGAACTTGTATTTATATGTACAGACATATCAATACATGTGTATGTCAAGCAGACGGATATGCTCGTACACATGTGTCGACATGTATGTACGCATACATACGTATACACAGGTATATATATATGTACACATTCCGCCTGATGTTTGTGGTGAAATTAATAATGTTTAATCTTAGCCTTTGAATTTAATAATACACCTATATACACATATACATGGGTACGTATGATGAAAGTATGTTGACTGACTCGCAGTATACGTACTTTGAAAAATAAAAATGTATACGGGTATATATGTATATTATTAAATATAATTATATATTTAGTATTATTATCTAGAAGATTTAAATATATATTTATGTATAAATATATATATTAATAAGGTGATTGTTAATATATATATATATATCAATACATAAAGAATATATAAATAATAATATATTTGTATATTTTATTAATTAAATGTATTAATATTAAAATTAATATTTATTTATATATAAATACGTTTATATATAAACAAATATTAATGTTTTAAATAATACATTAATAAATAAAATATGCAAATAGAAATTATTAAAACAATTTCAATTTCAAAGAATGAAATTCGCATTTTATATTTTAAAATGGAAGAAGGAAATTCGTAATTTGTAAAATGTGGAAATTTAAATATTAAAAGGTTGCCATGTGAAGTATTTAACATATAAACAAATTATATTTGAAAAGAGGCGAACTACATTTAAGGAAATATTTGGAAAAGTTCGAACTATAGAAAATGAATGAAAATAAAAAAAGAAACTCTCCCGTGAAATGGCGGAAGTTCCTGCGCAGCTGGAAAGGGAGGAAGACATTTTCAAAGCTTTAAACCAGGAAAATAACAATGAACCTCTGTGTTGGATCGATTTGGAACTTGACCTAGGACGCAGCAATAATCTCAGGTTAAATTTTACTGGCAGCAAAACGTGGCTGTAGGTGGCGTTTTTATTACAGAGTTGAAATATTCTTCGATTTCTGGCTCCAAAGAAGTCGAATCATCATGGAAGAACATGACTGAGGGTTTGCAAGAATGACAAGTGACATTTTGACTTAGTAAGCATGGTAATCTGTCAAGTTGCATGCCCAGAAATGGGGAAACTGTCTCTAACTCGGCTTATAAATAGTTCACAGTCCTTCATTCGAAAACATTCTTTTGCTTTCTGATTTGTGACGTTTATAGAGAGTCTAGTCACTGTAAATTGAGAGCTAGTTTTGTGAGTTGTGTTATTATTATTCTGTGTCAAAGTGTTCAGTGAGAGTTGAGTAGTCTCAGCTGTAGTTAACTGTGAAATAATAATAGCATTCTTTATTTGGAGAATTTCTGAGTGAGGATACTGTTGGCTGAGATCAACAATAGAAGATTGCTGGTAGAGGATTACTGGAAAGGAGCTTATACAGGCATGTTTCTGAATTAAAGACTAAAACTTTAAGTTGCTTTTCTTTACTGTTTTGAAATTGCTGATTGTATTGAGCTGAAAATAATGAATTATTCCTAGTAGTCATTTGTTGTTTGATAATCTTTTATTGCATAATGGTTTAAAGGGATTTCATTTTATGCATGGGTAAGGGTTAGGGAACGACAATGTAGCAAAAGGAGATAGCTTGATGTAATTCGTTATATTCAATTTAGTTAAAGAAGATTAAATTGGAATTGGGATTATGAATAAAAGGGAAATCATGTGAAATAAATAGGAGAGGATTTATAATGCATTTTGAATGGTTATTGCATGTTGTGTATGATCTCTATATATGGAGAATACGTAGACGTATTATTTATCTACTAGGATCGAAATGATGGCAGAATCAAGTGAAGTCTTTTAGCTTAAGTTATTAGGATAACTGAGACAAGTTAAGTACTCCTAGGATAAAGAATTCCTAGTTAGGAGGATTGATACAAGACACTTGAATACTGTTTTCATTTCTAGTAGGTTCGTATGATTGTAGGATGTCTGGGATGACGGATTCACCCATTGAAGGACAAACCTATGCGTAGAGTAAGGAAGCCTTAAGTCAAATCGGCCCTGAGTAGTGTTTATGATAGATGACCTTCATTCGAAGTACTGAATGAGAATACTTTGGCCAAAGTAGTGAAAGGTACGACATCCACCTAGGTGTGTGATAGTTGAGACTACACTGTCAGTTCATTGTGATCCGAGTACTAGATCGAGATTGTGAAATAGCAAGGTTCTAGTTGTGTAAGACACAGCACTATGCTCAGTTGGTAATCGTTAAAGGATACCCTACCAATCTCTTCTTCGAAGGGAGGGCCGTTCATTGCAAAATGATCGTGTGGGGGACCGCATTATAAGTCCGTGGTTGGCAGAAAAACGCCCGAGTGATGTTTCTCCTCCACAGCGAGCGGCCGATGTACCAAGATTTGAAAGGACGGATTCCTCGACCTTCTTACTTCTATTTGTGCAAAAGCTTACGAGCTATGTATGTAACTGTATTACTTTTAACTCTGATTTATATTTGCAATGAAACATATTGTAACTTGTACGTGTTTATCAATAAAGAAAGGAAGAAATTTTATTGTATTATCTTTGTTAGATGTACTTTTATATGCTTTTATTGAGAATTGGAAAGTTTTTAATTTACGCAGAATTGGGTCGTAACGTGGTATCAGAGCTACCAGGTTTTGCACTGAAACCTATGAGCTCATTACGCAACAATGCGTAAACCTTATCAGAAGATAAAGGTTGAAAAGTTCTTGTGCCACAACGGCAAGAGAAAAGAACTTAGAAAGGTGAAAAGGAAAAATGAGATCCTTAGTAACTTATGTAAACTGGAATGAGTTAAGAGTTAAACCCAAAAAGGAACTCCTAAACCAACAAATATCACCTAGAATTGCGGAAGTATATGCAATTAGGTTAGGTAAAAAGGTTAGGATGAATAACCAAGTTATTACCTTTATCCAACAAAATAGTTTTATGACTCCAAGGAATGAGGAGGAATGTTTTAACCTTTTGTAGATGCAAACTACAGCTATTAAGAGTCAAAAACTTTTGGATTTGGTATAGAACAGCTTTGAGTCTATGAGAATTTGGAAATGAAACAAGGGAATTAATGTCGGAGTTAAGACATCAAAGCGACAACAGAAATTGTCGGAATGAGAAACCACTATAACCTAGGAAAAGATAGAGTAAGAAGCTGCACGGAATGTGGCAAGGTAATGTCCGGTATACCAGGAAATGAAGATCGGAAGTCATCATTGGTAGCACATATATACTCTCTCTAGATTCCAGAGGAAAATGATAGAACACGAAACAGATCAATCTGATTATGTTAGTAGAACTAACATAATGTTCTAAGTGGATAAACTCATCAAAGTAATCAACATCTTTGGAAAACTTGACTTACAGGATTTTGATTTGTGAACAAGTAGTTGCTTAGAATCCTGAAAAGGTATTTCAGTTTAGCAAACAATTACATAAACCATGATCATACTTGAAATGTTCAGTTGAGCGAATGTGCAAAATATTATAGTCAACGAGCAAAAGTGGTAAACCAAAACTTGAATGAAAATCTTGTGAATGTATGCTTATATGTTTTCCAAAAGATAGTTAAAAGTTTAATTAGGCTAACTTGTATGAAACGTTCAGGTTAAAGTGAACTTTTAAATCATGGTGAAAGTGTATGAGAGGACGAGAAATATTCCTGGAACAAGTCGTGAAGAGGAACAAGAACCAACAGGAATTGAAGCAAAGCTGGATCAGATTTTAACGAGATTGTCCAATCTTGAAAAGGCAAAAGCAGTTGAGATACCTGTCACCAATAATGAAGAGGAAAGTTCTTCGCATGGAGAAGGCATTAATCATAATCATGAAAAGGAGAAATCTCCAACTCCATCTATTGAGAAGAAGAAGAAACAAGTGTCCACTGAGTTAACAAAGGATATGAAGAAAGTATATCCTCCAAAATTTGATGGAAGTGCTGGAGGAGACGAAGCTGAAGTATGGTTAGTACAAATGGAAAAGTACTTTGACATAAGAAATTATGACGAAGTTACTAAAGCAGCTTGGGGTGCTTATCAGTTAGCAGGAGAAGCCTCTAACTGGTGGATGAACAAGAAACTGGAATTGGATATAAATTCCTGGAAGCTGACTTGGGAAGAGTTTGTTGAAATTTTCCGCAAGCGGTGGTTGCCACAACTCTATTATGACCAAAAACTTTCTGACTTCCAAGAATTGAGGCAAGGAACCATGTCAATCAACGAGTACTGGGAGAAGTTTACTCAGCTTCTTCGATATGTTCCTATCTATCATAAAGATGAACGATTCCAGATCAAGAAATTCATCTTGGGACTAAACAAAAATATTGGAGGTGAAGTCGATATGCATGGTCCGACCACAATGGACCTTGTGTATGAAAAAGCCATTAAGCGGGAACAGAAGCTTAAGGCAGACTCCAATCAATATGAAGGAGAAGAGCAAAAGAAGGAAACTGAAGTCCCTGACAAGATTGCCCCTAAGAAGGAAGAATTTGCGCAAGATGTAGCAAGGAAAAAGGGGAAGAGATCTCGCTTCAATGAGAAGGAATTCAGAAAAGACTGGAAAAGAGACAACTCAAGGTATGGTGACACTAGCAGAGCTAGTGAAGGTGTTAATAAGACTGGGGAAACCATGGAGAAAAGAGGACCAAGAGCAGGATGCTTTATTTGTAGAGGTAATCATTATGCAAATGAATGCCCCAACAAAACTTTTGGTACCCAGCATGGCAATTCACTACCTACCCAAAAGGCCATGTTTCAGCAAAGGAAAAACACTGCCATGAGTGATGGACAAGTTGATGTCCAGATTACGCCAATAAAACATTCTTGAAGCTTTCAAGAGTGTAGAATAAATGTAGAGTCATGTTTTTTATGCTTTTGAATAATACCTTAGTTCATCGGGGACGATGATTCCTAAGGGGGGAAGTATGTTACATCCCGATATTATAGCTACTATTGTATAGGGCAATTGATTGTAATGTTTGAATCTTGATGATGAATAAAACATGGTTGATCTCGTTAATAAATGAATGAGTTATGTTTAAATGATGTTTTCATTTGATTGCTACTTCTAAATGATTTAGTCTTGATTAAATGTTGCATACAATTATGGAATAATAGTATTCTAACTTGTGAGATGTATTTACCTTGTTATGAGCATATGACTGCCGGTGTCATGTCATGATGTGCAGGTATGAAGACTGTTCCTCCGGACAGAGGAGACACATCATTCGGGGAGGAACTTGGTCGGGTAAACAGTAACAATTACCAAAATGAGCATACACACACCTCAGTATAGGTTCTGAGAAACTAAGTCAGTTATGTTGGTCTAGATAAGTCATCCTTAGGCTTGGAGTTATGTTTACTTCTTTATGCTTTGAAAAGTAATGATTACTTATTTGTCTGACTTACTGTGCTTTGACCATGATTGGAAAACGTGAATGGATATACGTTAAAAGGTCAAGTGAGTATGTGTATACGTGTACGCGTATCCATATGAATATACATGTCAAATACATACATATGCTCGGCAAATGGATATGCCCATATGAACGTAACGACATGATATACATACATTTATGTGTACACTGCGTACAGTGAAATACATACTAATAATAATATTATATTATTATTCCCTGTTGACTTTACGTAAATATATATATATATATATATCGGGTTGCTGACTGGCTCACGATATATTTATATATTTGTTAAATATATATTTAAGTAATTAAATATTAACGATTATATATAAAATTATTATAGTTATATTAAATATAAATATTTAAAATACTCGGGTATTTAAATATTTATGTGTTAATATATTTAAAGACTATAATAGTATTTTATAATAAAATAAATAAGGGAACTATATTTTGTCTAAGGGATTTACATATATATTTATGTATAAATATATAAGGTGATTATTTAAATACATAAAGAATGTATAAATAATAATATTTTTGTATATTTTATTAATTAAATGTATTAATATTAAAATTAATATTTATTTATATATAAATACGTTTATATATAAATAAATAATAATGTTTAAAATAATACATTAATAAATAAAATATGCAATTAGAAATTATTAGAACAATTTCAATGTTTAGAGAATAAATATTATTGTTTGAAAGAGGAAATTCGTAATTTGTAAAATGTGGAAGTTTAAATATTTAAAAGTTGCCATATGAAGTATTTAACTTATAAACAAAATACATTTGAAATGAATCGAACTTCATTTAAGGAAATATTTGAAAAGTCGAACTTTAGAGAAACAAATGGAAAATGAAAATGAAACTTTCCCGTGAAATGGCGGAAGTTCCTGCGCAGCTGGAAATAAAGGAAGACATTTTCAAAACTCAAAAACCAGAAAAATAGCATTATACCTCTGTGTTGTATCGATTTGGAACTTGACCTAAGACGCAGCAATAATATCATGAAGGATTTATACGCCTGGCAGCAAAACGTGGCTGTAGGTGGCGTTTTTATTGCAAAGTTGAAGTATTCTTCGAAATGCTGGCTCATAAGAAGTCGAATCAGCTTGGAAAACATGACAAAGGGGTTTGAAAGAATGACAAGTGACATTTCGACTTAGTAAACAAGGTAATCTGTCAATTCGCATGCCCAGAAATGGGGAAACTGTTTTTAATCCGGCCTATAAATAGTTCACAGTTCTTCATTCGAATAACAATTCTTGTGCTTTCTCATTTGTGACAATTATAGAGAGTATTATTCACTGCAATTTAAGAGCTAGTTTTGTGAGTTGTGTTATTAATCTGTGCCAAAGTGTTTTAGAGGGAGTTGAGTGTTCTCAGTTATAAATTACTGTGAGATAACAATAGCATTCTTATTCTGGAGAATTTCTGAGTAAGGAATCTGTTGGCTGGGGTCAATAATAGAAGATTGCTGATAGAGGATTACTGGAAAGGAGCTTATACAGGATGTTTCTGAATTAAAGACTAAAACTTTAAGTTGCTTTTCTTTACTGTTTTGAAATTGCTGATTGTATTGAGCTGAAAATAATGAATTATTCCTAGTAGTCATTTGTTGTTTGATAATCTTTTATTGCATAATGGTTTAAAGGGATTTCATTTTATGCATGGGTAAGGGTTAGGGAACGACAATGTAGCAAAAGGAGATAGCTTGATGTAATTCGTTATATTCAATTTAGTTAAAGAAGATTAAATTGGAATTGGGATTATGAATAAAAGGGAAATCATGTGAAATAAATAGGAGAGGATTTATAATGCATTTTGAATGGTTATTGCATGTTGTGTATGATCTCTATATATGGAGAATACGTAGACGTATTATTTATCTACTAGGATCGAAATGATGGCAGAATCAAGTGAAGTCTTTTAGCTTAAGTTATTAGGATAACTGAGACAAGTTAAGTACTCCTAGGATAAAGAATTCCTAGTTAGGAGGATTGGTACAAGACACTTGAATACTGTTTTCATTTCTAGTAGGTTCGTGTGATTGTAGGATGTTTGGGATGACAGTTTCACCCATTGAAGGACAAACCTATGCGTAGAGTAAGGAAGCCTTAAGTCAAATCGGCCCTAAGTAGTGTTTATGATAGATGACCTTCATTCGAAGTACTGAATGAGAATACTTTGGCCAAAGTAGTGAAAGGTACGACATCCACCTAGGTGTGTGATAGTTGAGACTACACTGTCAGTTCATTGTGATCCGAGTACTAGATCAAGATTGTGAAATAGCAAGGTTCTAGTTGTGTAGGACACAGCACTATGCTCAGTTGGTAATCGTTAAAGGATACCCTACCAATCTCTTCTTCGAAGGGAGGGCCGTTCATTGCAAAATGATCGTGCGGGGGACCGCATTATAAGTCCGTGGTTGGCGGAAAAACGCCCGAGTGATGTTTCTCCTCCACAGCGAGCGGCAAATGTACCAAGATTTGAAAGGACGGATTCCTGGACCTTCTTACTTCTATTTGTGCAAAAGCTTACGAGCTATGTATGTAACTGTATTACTTTTAACTCTGATTTATATTTGCAATGAAACATATTGTAACTTGTACGTGTTTATCAATAAAGAAAGGAAGAAATTTTATTGTATTATCTTTGTTAGATGTACTTTTATATGTTTTTATTGAGAATTGGAAAGTTTTTAATTTACGCAGAATTGGGTCGTAACAGTCATCATGCACATGTTTTCTCAGATGCTAGAAATTGATGTTGAATTATGCCTGATCTAAGTGCTCTAAATGAAGTAAATTTTGAATTTGCCATGTACAGTAGTTGTACCCTATATGGACAATCTGCTTTCACCATAATCTAGGTGGGAAAAATTTACAGTTACATTGAATGATCCCCTGTAAGCTATTTAGTTTCATCCAATACAATGCAGTAACATTAAACTTATGCCACTGCCAGGTGAAGTTTTATAAATTACAGCTAACAGAGTTTTAAGTTGAAGTTAAAGATGAAGATGCTAAAGTTGATTACCAAATACCTTAGCCCATGTTTATAATAATGTTGTATTCACACTCAAAACAATTTCTCTCACAATCATTGGAAATTATGATTTCTACTCTATCTGCAAAAGAAAAGTGACCGAATAAAGGTGAAAGACAAGATGTTTGTTTTCGAAAAATAAAATTATTAAATTAGAATAACACACAACTAAGATTGTACTGTTTCACATGTATGTTTTCCAAATTCCAATTGAATTATGGCATAGAAACATTGTTTTGAATTTGAATTTGAATATTTTGCAGAAGAGATTTTATGGCTTTCACAAACATGATCCATGTTCTCGTTCTTTTACTAGAGGGCTGCATGCTCCAAGGTCATCCATAAGATTTCAATCATAAAATTATTTGAGTCTATTCTAATTAAACTTTCATAATTTCACTCTTCAAAAAGAGGATGACCAATGAAAGCCAGAAAAAATCATTGAAATTTGAAACCTTAGCAATATGGCCCAAAATGCACAACTTAGATGTAAGTTCACCATTGAAAGATAAACCTAAATATAACCTCAATAATAGATGCCTGAAATAAGTTTGTCTTACCTCCTTTCCTAGTAATCTTTTACAGCCAACAATAATAATAAATCACTCTGTATCAGTAACTAACTTTTCAGATATTGAGAGGAAGCCATCTCACATCTCTTCTGCACAATATTAATAAAAAATATGAAGTTATGGCTGCAAAAATCACCTTTCAAAAAGCCCAAGCTTGAAAATTACATTTGCAAGATTGGTATTTGTCTGTCCAACAAGTTGAAAAAGCTTTTTGCGCTTCAGGGTAAATGTGCCTGTCTTCTCCATTCCTTTATTCAAATCAATAAATTCTGCCACCATACCATCTACCTGAAAAAGAGTCAATGTCTAACAGCTTCTGGCATATATACACTTGCTTCATCATCTATATTAACAAGTTTTGTACAATGACAAGACCAATATAGGAAAAGAACTACCTGTCGAACAAAGTGGTCAAGGGCAATGCTTTGTCCAAGCACAATTCTAATGGTACGAATGCAGTCGATATCAAACCTCTTCAGTACTATATAGTCATGACCCTCCCGCATCCAAGTGTCCAATGATGGTTTCTCCACTATAGCATAATCTGCAAAGAAATATTAACACATAAGCACTTGCTTGCAACATGCAACTCCACACTGTAAGAAAAAGGTAATGTGATACTATGTGTCTTTGTCTCCTATATTTAGTACCTGCTTGTTTGATTTTAGATTACTAATACTTTATATTACTATGATTTACCTTTACTAGTATTTTTATACATGTATATTTATATACATATTTAAATATCATTATTGTGAATGCTTATTATTGTCTGAATAGAGTCGCACTCACAATCAAAGCATACAAATGGGAAGCTTGAGCACAGTTCCCTTAACCTCAAACAACCTCTGAATTTGGCCAGACTCCCCTATTCTAACATGATGTAAAATGATAGGGGGTGAAAGGGGGGAGAGAGAAATAGAATAAATGCAAGACAAAAGAAAGGGCAATGGAATAGAATGGTGTGTGATTACTCCCAACAGAACAAGATATACACAAAAATGCTGGAAATATAAATTTTCAACAATAGAATAGACATTAAACTGCTCATGCTATAGGCAAGAATTTAACACTTGAACGAGGTTAACTGCTAAACTATCCACATAAAACTCAATATTGGGGAGAGAATGAAAAAGCCACAAAATGCTTCTGAATATACATCATAGCACAGCTCTTGAAAGAACAGAAGCTTGCTGAATAGAAAAATAAAACAGCTGTTTAGGCAAGAAAAAGTACAACAGCAGCAATCTTGTGCAGAGACAAGATGCTTTGCTTATTTATATGCATCACAAACAAATCTGGGCTGTTGAAAGGACCTTCAAATTATATATGGATCATCCTCCTCATCAACATCTCAGATTTGCTTACAAAATACCTTTTTGCTAGAATAAAGGCAAGTAGGCCTTAAAAAATAGTGAATTATTTTAAATGTTTTTAATCATTGGCCTTACCTTTTTATTCGCAAAGGAACATTATTGTTACTTTATTTGAGGAGGACTATTCTTTTAGCTTTTTTATTTTAGTTCACGTGAAACGCTCCTCTTTTAACTTTTGAGACTTACAACTCACTTTTAATATTTTAGGTTTAGCTTTTAGCTTACTTTTAATGCTCCCCTTGTTTTATTTAGAGGTACTACCCCTCAAAGCTTACGTAAGTGAACATAAATTACAATAGCACAGAAGCAAACTATTTAGCTTTAACATAACATGCTTTATGCAAATATTAAAAAAATTCAGATCTACAAACACAAGATAGCAATAAACTATGTGAGCACAAGAGTGGATTTTAGCACAAATGAGGATTGCAATACAAATGCAGATAGCAAGAAGGCTCAAGCGACTGCTTATCTCCCTACAAATGTTTTAGCCCCCAGAAGTTGCCCCTCTTTGCAAATGTATTCTTTTACCTATGGGACATAAAGCCAAATCAGTCAAGGGCCGGAAGGATGAGTGCCATGAGCTTCACAAGAAAGAGTGTGATGTTGGTTCTACTCTGGCAAAGGAGTCCAAGCAAATTGAAAGGGAGATTTTCTCGGAGTGCAAAAATGTTGCAAACCCCTTCCACACTGCGACCATTTCTGCAAATTTAATTGTTGAAGGCAGATGCTGCATTTGCTCCTTTTGTCTAGATCCTATAGGTGACAGGATCCTTGGCCTCCATAACTACAATTTGTGAGGGCCTACTCAACAATATTAATCCCCCTCCTAAGCTTTGTCTTTCTATGAAGCTCCAGCAAAATAGGATTCAGTTTTGGGCATGATGTCAATGAGGATAGATGATTCTCATCTCTTGGGGGATATCCCTAATTCTTTTGCCAGTCCATCCCAGATCTCTACCTCTCTGATAATCATATTGACCCTATTGTGGAACACCTGGGTAGTATCTCCCTAATTTGTCACTTCATGGGTAGGAGGCCACCTTTAATGAAGATCTGCAAATGGGTTAAAGAATCTTGATCCTCTAGCATTGACCCTTTTTTCTCCTCAAAGGCTTCTTTGTTGTTAAAATTTTAGTCCTGGGTAGATCAAGAGTTTGTTTGGACAAATGGTCACTGGTTTTTTGACAGAATCCAGGCCTCCGTCTGCCCGTGGCACCCTTTCTTTAATCCAACCAAAGTGGTTTTTCACAAGTCCCCTTCTGGATCAGATTTTATAACCTGCCCTTGGTTATCCAAAATATTGGTTTGTTGAAGCTTCTTGCAGAACTAGTCAGAGAACTCATCAAGATTGATCCTTCCAAAATTTGCAGAATCATTTTGTCATAATGTGTGTTGGTTTATCTGTCAAAAGTAAAACCCCTTTCTCACACCATCTTTATTTTATCAGTGCACATCATCTGGATAAAACTTATAAATTATAAGTGATTGCCTTTCTGCTACTTTCATTGTAATTAGATAGGACACTTCAAGAATGAGTGTAGTTTTGCCAAGGTTTCCTCTTCAAAGATTACTTATATTCAAAAGTGGATTTCAAAAATTGGTTACTCAAACTCTAATTTCATTTGATGATATTACAGTCAGCTAATGGTTGACCAAACTAAGGAGGTGAAATGTTCCACTACTGCCCTAGTTTCAGATCTAGGATTTTAGTGTAAATATGAGTGATCAGTCAAAACAAATAGAGATGTTCATGCATAATCAAACTGTTGTCTCAAACCCTATGTGATTAAATGAACAAATCAGATAAAACAAATTCCTTTCTGCTATTAGAAGTCAACAGTAAATCTGAATCACCCAGACTTGATTATATAAACTGTGTTTCAAACAATTTAAGGAGGGCGGATATAATGTTTTGATAGAACAGTTACTCCCAACAGCAGTAAGCAGTTACAGAATATAAAATTTTAGATCTACAATTCACATGATAAGCTTGCCTTACTTTTAGGCTAGCCACACCCAATATAGCCAACAAGGTTGTGCATAAGCTCTGTCCTGGGGTCTTATGCTAGTGATTGGGATATAAACCCTTGAATTGCTACCTGGTAGGTCTCCAAGTCTCCACAATAGTAGGTGCTGATCAGATCTACTTCCAAATTCCTCCTAATAGCATGTTTGGGGTCTGCAACTGGGCTCAAATGCCTTCACAAGGCTGTGCGCCAGGCCTGGATAGGTAGCGCCATGACTACTGCAGGTGTAAACAACCTTTCAGGAGTGGTAAATGAGTGGCCTAGGGCCTGACAGTGCTATAGTGGTCTCTCCAACCCTTCCGAGTGTGGCGCTTCACCTGAAAATCAATTCCTATGCTTGGTTAAGATGAACTCTAGACTTGCATATTCAATTTAGAGGGAAAATTGACAAGATCAGGTCAAGGGTTTCGTCTCGGCAAACACAAATTTAGCATGACTTCCAAAAATTGCATCAGTCTTCCATATCCTTCGCCCAGCTAGCAAGAACTCTATTTATATATATATATATATATATATATATATATATATATATATATATATATATATATTATTTATAGGGTTTAAAAACACTTTTATTAAATTAAATGACATTATACCTCCTGGGCGTAAGGGACATGACAGTCCTTCCACCCCAAACATTGCTTGTCCCCAAGCAATTTCAGACTTGGGTGACTAAAGATCTCCAACCCCTCCCAAGTGTTGATGTTATTGTAGCGGCGAGAGATTTCTTTCTCCTTCGAATTCAAATATAAAATAAAAAATATTAAATGCTAAGGCGGACATGATAATTTATTTATTTCTTAAAGCCGACTTGATGAGAAGTCGCATCATTTTGTGTAAGGGCATCTCTTTTATGGAAGTAGCAGACTCTTCATGAAAAGGCATCTTGGTGTCTATATATTGAAGGGCGACTCACATTCATTTGGCATCCAATTTAATTTCAAGACAAGTTTGCATAATTCAAGGAGGAGTTCGACTTCATACAGCAGATCTATATTTGCATCAAGGAGATCGATATTCATTATTGCTTGTGTATTTGCATTTAGAGAGGTGCTATAATCATTGCATCAGTTCGGCCTAATGTGTGGCTTAATTGTAAAGCAATTTGCTGCTCCTTTATTCAATATATAAGTGATATATTGTGGCTGGGTTTTTCTCCCTCAAGAAGGAGGATTTTCCCAGGTTATATGCTGTGTTCTATTGTTCATGTGTTGTATTTCTGCTTTCTATTAATCTGATCCTAAAACTAACATGGTATCAGAGTGGGTCTAAAGAAAAGATCCAATCAGATATGGTTAAATAGAAATTCAGTCAGGAAGTAATGATTGAAGCCACAAGCCTATTCGATGCACAAATAAATGTTCAATGTGGTTGCAGTGGTGATGTATGGAAGACGACTCCTGTGGCATTCGTTGATTCATCGATTAAGGGTGACTTAACACTTCGTGGCATTTCTCCTATGCCATATTTTCTTTGGCCGTGTAGAAGGAAGTCGTGATGATTTATTTTCACTCTATTGATTACTTAAACTCTTTCATCGCATGAGTGTGGGTGTGTTGATTCATAATGTGATCTCTAGATTTAAATGGAGTGTTCAAATCTTTACTAAACGGTCGATTCATATTCCCACTTTCCATGAGGCCGAGATCGAGTGAAGGTGGCGAAGATGAGACACAACTATAGGTCTAGCTCATTGGTGTACCAACATAAAGAGATAAGTATTTCATACCCTTGAATAATGTTCATGAATTTTTTATGTGGTTATTAATTCATGCAATAACATTAGAATAGTGAATCATGTATGCTTCTAGCATTAGTTTGGACATTTCTCTTTGGGGTAGTTTGATTCTATGAACTATTAGTAATCTCTCTAAAATGCTTTCAGGACAGACCGAGAACATAAAAGATTGCATTCAAGGGAGGAAGAGCTTGAAGCATCCTGTGAGGAATTCATGCAAGCTAAAGAGATAAACTTAACTGGAGACATCTCTCGAAGAGGAAGAACCCATACAGATTGTCTTTGCAATCAGTTTCTTCGAAGAGGAGGAAATAACATTCAGAGGGAGTTTGACAAACCTTGGACGAGGAGGTCAGGAGGTTGATGCAAGTACTTGCAGCTTCAAAGAGAGTCACATCATCATGAAAACTTGTTGTAATGTATATTTCTCTGTGACAGAGAAGTATGAGGTGAAAGCCCTTGTTAGTGTATATTTCTCTGTACCGGAGAAGTATGAGGTGAAAACCCTTGTTAGTGTATATTTCTCTGTGACGGAGAAGTATGAGATGAAAGCCCTTGTCGTGTATATTTCTCTGAGACGGAGAAATATGAGGTGTGAGCCCTTGTCCATCTCTAAGACGAAGATGTGGTTCTTTCTACACGTGGGAGTAGCCATGGTGAACATCATGTTGAGAGACTCCATGATAACATCACGTTGAGAGACTCCATAATGAACCCTTTGTACTTGTGTTTTTCCACACATGGGAATAGCCATGGTGGACGTCATGTTGAGAGACTCCATGACGACATCACGTTGAGAGACTTTGTGATGGGCACTTGTGCACATGTTTCCTTCCACACATGGGAGTAGCCATGGTGGATGTCATGTTGAGTGACTCTGTGATGAACTCTTTTCCACAAATGGGTGTAGCCATTGTGGGTGTCATATTGAGAGATCCATGACATGGATATCTGGAAGGATATCTCCCTAGCTAAGAGGGAGTGTTGATGTTATTGTAGCGGCGGGAGATTTCTTTCTCCTTCGAATTCAAATATAAAATAAACAATATTAAATGCTGAGGCAGACATGATAATTTATTTATTTCTTAAAGCCGACTTGGTGAGAAGTCGCATCATTTTGTGTAAGGGCATCTCTTTTATGGAAGTAGCAGACTCTTCATGAAAGGGCATCTTGGTGTCTATATATTGCCCGGCGACTCACATTCATTTGGCATCCAATTTAATTTCAAGACAAGTTCGCATAATTCAAGGAGGAGTTTGACTTCATACAACAGATCTATATTTGCATCAAGGAGATCGATATTCATTATTGCTTGTGTATTTGCATTTAGAGAGGTGCTATAATCATTGCATCAGTTCGGCCTAGTGTGTGGCCTAATTGTAAAGCAATTTGCTGCTCTTTTATTCAATATATAAGTGATATATTGTGGCTGGATTTTTCTCCCTCAAGAAGGAGGGTTTTCCCATGGTATTTGTTGTGTTCTATTGTTCATGTGTTGTATTTTTGCTTTCTGTTAAATCTGATCCTAAAACTAACACCAAGTAGCATCCTCCATAGGCAAATTTTCCATTTCACCAAATATTCTAGAATAGCCTTGTTTCTCAACTTATCTCTCGTATCCACGATTGCCTCGAGCTCCAAAATCAATTTCTCTTCATCATCAAGCGGAGGCAACTTAAGTGACAGTGTACCTTGCTGTCCAAGGGCCTTCTTCAAGCATGGTACATGGAAAATATTATGAATTATGTTGTTAACTAAAGGCTCCAGCTCATATGCAACCTCACCAATCCTCCTCATGATTTTATAGAGTCCATAAAATTGTGGTTTCAACTTCTCAACACCACTTCCCTTGAGGGCAGATTGTTTGTAGGGCTGTAATGTAATGTCCCCTTCTCCCTCTTGAGCAGTGCAATGATTCAATTAGCCTATTTTGGAGTTCCCATAGGCTAGTTGATGTGGTTAGGGGACTCAGTTGCCAGCTTTGGAGTTCGGTGTAGGGTTTCCAGCGCATATCGGTATTTCCAACACATATCGGCATTTCTCCAGTTTGAGCCTTTGTGATGCTACTTACTATTTTTAGCAGTGTTATTTATAGTAAGTCATCTTTTGGGAGAGTTGGTCTAGGCTAGTGTACACGCAACAATATTATTTATCAGTTTATTGTTGGAGAGCCTAAGGTTGCAGTTTTAATATTTGCTTTATTCAACCACTTAGGTCATTTTATAAAGTTATATTATAAAATTAAGTTGAGGGGTAAAAGTGGTCATTAAAAGTGTACCTTGTGCCTAGTGAAACGACATCGAGTTGTTTTTAAAAGCTTAATTAATATTTGATTGCCTCCTTGAAGTGGACGCCTAAGGAGAGGGGAAAAAAGATATTTTTAAATGTTAAATAATTCCATGAGGAGAAAGGCATTGGGTTTTATGTTGGAATTAAGAGCTTTTTGAAGTCCATCGCCCTAGTTTTATATTTTGGAGTCTGGCTCTCATTTTATCATCTTTGCTTTGACGACATTGAGAAATGTTGTCAGTTTCATTCCAGGTCACTTGGGCTGCGTAGAGAGGATGAAAACCCTCCTTCGTATGGGCTGGTTTCAGTGGTGAAATATCCACCCTAATCAGATATTGGTGTTTATTATCAGCTGAGATCACAAGAGCTTCAAGAGTTTGGTTTTTGGTGATGGAAATGATGAGGATTTATTAGTATTTTTTATGGTTTTTGGTGTGGATTGCTTAGTATTCAGTTTTGGTGTGTTTAGTTGCATTTTCTGGACATTGTTTTCCTGGGTCAGAAACCATGTTTATGCTCATAGCTTTCAAATGGTCTGTTGAATCAAAATGGGTATTCAAGCATTAAAAGAGTCATCTCCTAATCATTTCAAGCAGAAGAACATAATTTTTGGCTAAGTCATTGAATTTTAAGAGCAAATCGATTCTTCCAGGACGGACGCCCTTTGCAAGGAGAAAACCCTGTTTCTTGACCAGCACATGTGGAGCTTGGGTTTGGGGTTTTGGCACTAGAAGAAAGAGGCCTGGGCGTTGGAGAATAGAGAGTGTTGAAGGCCAAAGCTAGTGTTGGTTCGTTGCTTATTCTAGAGCCTTATTGCTGCTGTAACAGGTTCTTTCCAATCTGATATTTCATTGTAATAATCTGATATTGAACAGAAAATGAATATTTTTTATGTTGGTTTCATTATCTATTGAAAAGCTTTAATTGCTAGTGTTTCCTATTCGTTGCAATCTACTTTCCTTGATATTTACTCTTGCAATGCATTGGAAACAAACACAAAATACATCACTAAACAAGTAAACCAGCAAACAAAAGTTTTTCAAAAAAAAAAACAGGGGTGCATATTATAGTGATATTAGAGTCAAATTCTTCCTGCCATCCTGTGTAGACATTGAAAACAACACTTTCATTCTATAAGCACAAGAGAACAGAGGTATATTCAGAGAGAGATTAGAAAGGGTCATTGGCAGCCCCCACCTATTCTAGAAGGTCAGACATTATCAGGTGTACTTAAGGCTAATTGGGAGTCTTCTCAGTAAATAGAAATGCAGCCAGAACATCATGATGGTGAGGAGAGAATATTTGGTGGTGAGGAGAGAACTTTTGGTGACAGGGATGATAGAGGGAAAAGGATAGCAAGATCATCAAGTCCTGGAACTAGGATAGAAAGGAAATTTGACATAATGATAGATATGATGTCTCAAATGTTGGGAAAAATGGGGCAAAACATAGTGGTGCAAACTACTCAACACAACCCACAAGGTAATACAGGGCATATAGGAGAACATTGTGCTTCAAATCAGCAAAGTGGTAATGGGGGACAGTGAACTAGTTGACTCATTCATTTCTTCTAGGCCATTTAGGCCCACTTTCTTAACTCCAGAGGTACCTCAACCCAATCCAGAAGCTTCCATGCCATTTGTGGATAGCCTAAGACATGGATATGTTGAGTATGACTCACTTCCTGATGACATTAAGAGGAACTTATCTTACAACGAATTCATGGACCAGAGGAGAAAAAGAAATGGAAATGGGAGTAGATATGATCAAAGAGGACCAGCAGTGCAGAGGGACTTATAGCATGCTATCAGCAAGGTTACACTTGCACACTTTGATGGGAGTGGCAGTTGTTCAACTAGGGCTTGGATACATAAGTTTGGCAATTATCTATCCCTTAGACCCATGGCAGAGGAGGCAATTAAGTTTGCCACGTTACACTTGGACGGGGTAGCACATGAGTGGTGGTACCATGGCCTAGTTACCTTGGGTCATCGGTCAATCACTACATATGATGAGTTCACCACTAGATTTATTAAAAGATTTGACAAAAAGGACCCCGAGATTCATTTCAAAGAGCTGGCCTAACTTAGGCAGTATGGCACAGTAGAGGCATACATAGCTGAATTTTAGAGGCTTTCAGTGATGGTTATAGGTATTACAGAGAGATGGATGGTGGTCTTATTCAGTGAAGGTCTTATGGAGCCACTCAAGGGATGGATTAAGGCATTTGACCCACCAACTTTGTAGGAGGCTATGAGAAAAGCAAGAAGTATGGAGTGGGCTGCCCCTAAAGCTAAAATTCAGTCCAAACCCTTTATTCACAAAAAAGATAAGAGACCTTTCACTAAGGAAACTTCACATCAGAAAAAATCAGTCACAAGGCTTAATAGAGACACACTAAATGACCTCAAAAAAAGGGCCTATGTTTCAAGTGTAGAGATAAGTGGTCTAAGGACCATGTATGTGCAAAAGGAGCCATAATACATCAAATAGAATAGTATTCAGCTGAGGAAAGTGATTCTAAAAGTTCAAACCAGCAATCAGATTTTGAGGAAAAAGAGGAAGAAGAGCCACAAGAAGAGGTTGAAAAAGGGGAATCAAAGGAGAGTAAACTTGCCCAGATATATAGTTTTCAAAAGAATGAGTCCTTACGCATTAGAGGAGTCCTTAAGGGGCAGTGGATGATAGCATTGATTGACTCAAGTGCCACACATAATTTCATTGATTAGGGACTTGTTGCATGTAGAGGATTACAGACACATGAGGTTGATGGATTTAGAGTGATGGTTGCAGATGGCTTCACCATTAATTGCACTCAGATGATTCTACAACTTAGCATCTAGTTGGATAACCACGAGTTCAAGGAAGATTTCAATGTGGTTGGTATTGGGGATACAGATGTAGTGATGGGCATCCAGTGGTTATGGTCCTTAGGAGAGATCACTCTCAATTTTCAAACCTTGAGCTAAAGTTTAAATTAGATGGAAAAAACATGGTTTTGAGGGGGATATCTAATGGAGGGCCTTGAGTTGTTTCTTGTAAGCGTATGGAGAGGATTTTCAGACATGACCAGATGGAGTGGGCAGCAAAGCGTATAATCATGCCCACGGTTACAGAAGAGCAGATACATTCATATCCTCCTGACATACAGGCTTTGTTTACTAAGCAAAGCAAGGTCTTTGGTAGCATACCTCCTAGGAGGCCACCTGATAGGGGTATAGAGCACATCATTGAGCTAGAGGAGGGCACCAAGGCAGTAATCACTACACCATACAGGCACCCAAAGAGACAGAAGAATGAGATAGAAAAAACAATCAAGGAGCTTTTGGATATGGGTCATATTGGATTGAGCAAGAGTCTATTTGCTTCTTCAGTGGTGTTAGTGAAGAAGAAGGATGGGACTATGCGCATGTGCATAGATTACCGGGCACTCAATAAGAAGACAAATAAAAATAGATATCCCATCCCACGAATTGATGAGCTACATGGAGCAGTCTATTTTTCTAAGATAGACTTGAGGTCTAGATATCATCAAATCAAAGTTAAAGAGGACATTGAGAAAACAGCTTTCAAGTGCCATTATGGACATTTTGAGTTCTTAGCTATGCCCTTTGGATTGACTAACGCCCTTGTTACATTCCAATCTTGCATGAACAGAGTCTTCAAACAGCAATTGCGTAAGTTTGTTTTGACATTTTTTGATGACATTCTTATTTACAACAAATTATGGGAGGAGCACTTGAGATATTTGGATGAGGTATTGGGTATTTTGGAAAGTGAATCTTTGTTTGCCAAGGAGTCCAAGTGTGAATTTGGCATGACAAAATTGTTGTATCTTGGGCACATTATCAGCTCAAAGGGAGTTAGTGTTGATCCTGAAAAGATCAAAGCTATTCTTGATTGGCCTCCACCTACAAAACTCACACAGTTGAAGGGATTCTTTGGGCTTTGTGGTTTCTATAGAAAGTTTGTCAAGGGATTCTCACAATTGGCTGCCCTACTCACAGATTTAACCAAAAAGGGGCAATTTGTATGGTCTGAATTAGCGCAGCAATCATTTGATAAATTTAAATAGTTGATGAGCACGTGCCCAATCTTGGCCATTCCAGATTTTTCCAAGCCTTTTGAGCTTGAGTGTGATGCCTCAAGTGAAGGCATAGGTGCAATTCTCATGCAAAATAAACATCCTATAGCTTTTGAGAGCAGGAAGTTGAGAGGGGGTGAGAGAGCTTACTCCATTTATGACAAGGAGACGTTGCCAATCATGCACGCTTTTGCCAAGTTCAGACAATACCTTGTAGGGGGCAGATTTGTAGTGAAGACAGATCATAATAGCCTTAAGTATTTCTAAATCAGAAGGATCTCAATGAGAGGAAGCAAAAATGGGTAAGCAAACTTCAGGGATATGACTTTGACATCAAATATGTCAAAGGGAAAAGGAATGTAGTAGTTGATGCTTTGTCAAGGAGACCACATTTGAGCTCTATTTCAGTCATAGCAGCAGATTGGAAGGAGAAGATAAGAGGCTGATTATGCTAAGAATGCACTTGCAAACAACATTCTAGATGGGTCTTTATAGGATGATAGCTACCAAGTGAAGGATGGCCTCATATATTACAAGGATAGGATATGGTTGGCTTCTGATTCTAAGGTGAGAGAGCACATTTTTAAGGCTTTTCATGACACTCTGATGGCTGGTTATCCAGGATATTATAAGACATATAGGCAGATCCATGAGAGATTCTCATGGAAGGAGATGAAGGATGACATTCTTAAGTATGTTCGTGAGTGCCAAGTATGCCAACAAAATAAAAATGAGCATACTTATCCTACTAGTTTGTTGCAGCCCCTTCCCATTCCTACTCAAAAGTGGGAAAGCATATAAATGGATTTTATCACAGGGCTTCCGAAGGTGCAGGGGAAGGACAGTATTTATGTTGTAGTGGATATATTGACTAAATTTGCACACTTTTTTGCTATATTAGCAAGGTTTTCAGTAGTGTAGGTGGCATTTTTTTTTTTCAAAGAGGTATTCAGGCTTCACGGAACACCCAGGACCATTGTCAGTGATCGGGACAGCAAGTTTATGAGCTTGTTTTGGCAGGAGTTATTCAGATTATGTGGTAAGGAGCTGACCCCTAACGCAAGCTACCATCCTCAAACTGATGGGCAAATTGAGGTGGTGACCAAATGGGTGGAAGGTCACCTACGCAACTATGTTTCAAGGCAGCAGAAGGTGTGGGTTAAGTGGCTACATCTAGGAGAGTACTACTATAATTCCACCTTCCATATGCCTATTCAGATGTCTCCATTCATGGCATTATATGGTTACGAAGCTCCCAGCTTTATTGATTTACTTTTTGGAGATTGCAGAGTGCCTAGAGCTAGGGATCTTCTTCAGGAGAGTCAGGACATCATAAGGTCTCTAAGAGAGAATATACAGGCTCATAATCAACAAAAGTTGTATGCTGATTAGCACTACGTTGAGCGTGTTTTTGAGGTTGAAGACATGGTTTACTTGCGGTTGCAACCCTACAGACAGTCCACTCTCAAGAAGAGTGGGTCAGAAAAGCTTAAGCATTGGTTTTATAAACCTTTCAAAGTTATCAGGAGGATTAAAGAGGTAGCCTATGAGCTGGAGCTACCCAAGGACAACAAAGTGCATAATGTTTTTCATGTCTCTCGCCTTAAGAAAGCACTTGGTCTGAATGTGGTTCCTTCTATAGAGTTGCCTCCTTTGGTTGAGGAAGGCAAGTTGATATTGATTCCTAAGGCTATATTGGAGGTCAGAGAGCATACACTGCGCAGAAGGGTGGTCAAGGAGTATTTGATTAAATGGAAGAATTTGCCAGTGGAGGATGCTACTTGGGAGAGCGAGCAGATATTGAGGCATCCTAAGTTATGATTGCTTTAGGGCAAGCAATCTTGGGAAAGGTGGACTGTAATGTCCCGTTATTGCTCTTGAGCAGTGCAGTGATTCAATTAGCCTATTCTGGAGTTCCCATAGGCTAGTTGATGTGGTTAGGGGACTCGGTTGCCAGCTTTGGAGTTCAATGTGGGGTTTCCGGCGCATATTGGTATTTCCAGCACATATTAGCATTTCTCTAGTTTGAGCCTTTGTGATGATACTTACTATTTTTAGTAATGCTATTTAAGTCATCTTTTGGGAGAGTTGGTCCAGGCTAGTGTACACACAGCAATATTATTTATCAGTTTATTGTTGGAGAGCCTAAGGTTGCAGTTTTAATATTTGCTTTAATCGACCACTTCAGTCATTTTATAAAGTTATATTATAAAATTAAGTTGAGGGGTAAAAGTGGTCATTAAAAGTGTACATTGTGCCTAGTGAAACAACTTCAAGTTGGTTTTAAAAGCTTAATTAATATTTTATTGCCTCCTTGAAGTGGATGCCTAAGGAGAGGGGAAAAAAGATATTTTTAAATGTTAAATAATTCCATGAGGAGAAAGGCATTGGGTTTTATGTTGGAATTAAGAGTTTTTTGAAGTCCATCGCCCTAGTTTTATATTTTGGAGTTTGGCTCTCATTTTATCATCTTTGCTTTGACAACATAGAGAAATGCTACCAGTTTCATTCCAAGTTGCTTGGGCTGCATAAAGAGGACGAAAACCCTCCTTCATATGGGCTGGTTTCAGTGGTGAAATATCTACCCTAATTAGATATTGGTGTTTATTATCAGCCGAGATCACAGGAGCTTCAAGAGTCTGGTTTTTTGTGATGGAAATGATAAGGATTTATCAATATTTTTTATTGTTTTTGGTGTGGATTGCTTAGTATTCAGTTTTGGTGTGTTTGGTGAAGATTTTGGTGTGTTTAGTTGCATTTTCTGGACATTGTTTTCCTAGGTCAGAAACCATATTTATGCTCATAGCTTTCAAATGGTTTGTTGAATCAAAATGGGTATTCAAGCATTAGAAGAGTCGTCTCTTGCCAATCGTTTCAAGCACAAGAACGTAATTTTTGGCTGAGTCATTGAATTTTAAGAGCAGATCAAT
The DNA here is from genome assembly GCA_007258455.2 of Sequoia sempervirens. Taxonomy (NCBI): domain Eukaryota; kingdom Viridiplantae; phylum Streptophyta; class Pinopsida; order Cupressales; family Cupressaceae; genus Sequoia; species Sequoia sempervirens. Next base: position 36,570 of record VDFB02332407.1, read on the forward strand.
TCTTTCAAGAGGGACGCCCTTTGCAAGGAGAAAACCCTGTTTCTTGACCAGCACATGTGGAGCTTGGGTTTGGGGTTCTGGCACTGGAAAAAAGAGGCCTGGGTGTTGGAAAATAGAGAATGTTGAAAGCCAAAGCTAGTGTTGGTTCGTTGCTTCTTATGGAGCCTTATTGCTGCTGTAATAGGTTATTTCCAGTCTGATATTTCATTGTAATAATCAGATATTGAACAGAAAATGAATATTTCTGATGTTGGTTTCATTATCTATTGAAAAGCTTTAGTCACTAGTGTTTCCTATTCGTTGCAATCTACTTTCCTTGCTATTTACTCTTGCAATGCATTGAAAACAAACACAAAATACATCACTAAACAAGTAAACCAGCAAACAGAAGTTTTTCAAAAAAAGACATAGGGGTGCATATTACATGTAACCTCAAGAATACCATATCCCCTACCTCAAAAACTCTCTCAATTCGGTGACAATTAGCATACATCTTTTGCTGGTTTTGGAACTATTGTAGGTTCTCTTTGAGTGTCTTCACATTGCCTAGGCTTTGCTAAATCAAAATCTTTAGCTCCCAATACTCTACTATCTGAAAGAATCAAATCCATGAATGGAATAGCAACATAACCATAGAATGCCTTGAAAAGAGGCATACCTATAGACATGTGGTGAGTAGAATTGTAACAGTATTCTCCAAGGTGCAGCCTTTTGACCTATGTTATCTGCTGTCACGTAACATAGTTCCTTAAGTAATCTTCTATTCATTTGTTCACAATTTCCATTTGTCCATTTATTTGAGGATAATAGCTAGTGCTTGGGGTCAATTTCGTGCCTGTTAATCAAAAGAGCTCTTACCAAAACAAGCTGATAAACCTGCTGTCCCTATCATTCACAATGTTCCTTGGTAGCCCATGAAGTTTAGAAACCTCTCTAAAGATGGTACCTTGTACTCTAAAGATATAGCATAAAAATGAGCATATTTAGTGACCCTATCAACAACCACATAGATACAATTCTTACCTTGCACCTTCGGCAATCTTGTGATAAAATCCATGGAGATACTTTCCCATTTCTGATTTGGAATGGACAGGGCTGCAACAAACCAGCTAGAATTACATGCTTTGTTTTATTTTGTTGGAAAACCAAACACTCCCTAACATGCTTCAACACATCACGCTTGAGGCCTTTCCATGAAAAATGCTCGATCACTTGCTTATATGTCTTGTAGTATCCTGGAAGACCAAAAAATGGTGTAGTGACATGTCTTCAAGATTTTGTCCTTCACCTATAATTTCGGTACAAAATACACCCTATCTTTGTATAGGATGAGCTCATCAACCACTTTGTACCTATCATCTTGTAACTTCCCATCCAAAATGTCAACGAACACTACTGCCATCCTTGGATGGACCTGTAACTATAATCAAACACTATTGCCAAAGCCACTTGGCCTCTTCGGAAAACCCTCTCCATCATCTTGGCTAAAGCCGTCATAAGATCCCCATTAGAAAGGCCACAAAGAACTACCTCCTTCCCATTAGATTTGAACTTCAACTTCAAAGTCTGATAATTGTGTGTATTCACCAAGTGAGTGCAACCATTGCACCCGCAACACCAACTCTGTCTCACCAATGCCAAACACATAGAAGTCATCTTGCATCTTGTGTCTTCCTAGAGTCAACTCCAACCTCTACCTCCAATTATATTGTTGTTTCCTTGTGTGGCTACCTCTAATTTCTTCCTCTCCCTCTCTAAGGCTCTCTAGTCTCTTTGGCTTAACTGCATGCACAACAAACACCCAACACGCTAGCAGGAATGCCTACTCTAATACCAATGAAATGTTCCACTACTACCCTAGTTTTAGATCTAGGGTTTTAGTGTAAACATGAGTGATAAGTCAAAACAAATAGAGATGTTCATGCATAGATCAAACTATTGTCTCAAACCCCATGTGATTAAATGAACAAATCAGATCAAACAAATTCCCTTCTACTATAAGAAATCAACAACAAATTTGAATCACCTAGTCTTTATTATATAAATTGTGTTTCAAACAATTTAAGGAGGGTGGATATAATGTTTTGATAGAATAGTTACTTGCAACAGCAGTAAGCAATTACAAAAAATATACTTTCAAATCGACAATTGACATGATAAGCTTGCCTTACTTTTAGGCTAACCACACCCGATATGGCTAGCAAGGTTGTGCACAAGGTCTATCCTAGGGTCTTATGTTGGTGATTGGGATATAAACCCTTTAATTGCTACCTGGTAGGTCTCCAACTCTCCACAATAGTAGGCACTGATCAGATATACTTACAAATTCCTCCTAATAGCATGTGTGGGGTTTGCAATTGGGCTCAAACTCACAGGACTGTGCGCCAAGCCTGGACAGGTAACACCATCATTGCTGCAAGTGTAAACAGCCTTCCAAGAGTGGCGAATGAGTGGCCTAGTGGCTTGACAATGCTATAGTGGTCTCTCCAATCCTCCCAAGTGTGGTGCTTCACCTGAAAATCAATTCCTGCGCTTGGTTAAGATGGACTCTAGACTTGGATATGCAAATTAGAGGGAAAATTAACAAGATCAGGTCAGGGGTTTTGTCCCAACTTGGCTAGCTGCTAGGGTTTTCGTCCCACCAAGCACAAATTTAGGATGACTCCCAAAAATCACATCAATCTTCCATATCCTTTGGCCAGACAATAAGAACTTTGCTTATACTTGTTTGAACTCACGATAGAAAAATAGCTCGGCCAGGTTGCAACATCCAAGTTGATGCCAAAACTAACTAAACAAGTCAACCAAAACTTTTAAATATATTTTTTATTTTTTATTTTTTTAATAATATTAATATAATTATTATTTGTAGTGTTTAAAACACTTTTATTAAATTAAATGACATTATACCTTCTAGGCTAAAGGGACATGACAAGAGGATTGGATTTCTTCTCTCTCTCACCAAAGAACTGTAAGGAGGTAAATGAGAATGTTTTTTCTCATATTAGAGAGGCTTAAAATGAGAGGTTCCTATCAAGCAAAGGATTTGGATTGCCTAGACTTATATGATTTTGATGATGATCTTTTGTCCTCCAAAGGAATTCTCACTATTTCAAAGTGAGACACATGAGACAAAAGCAAATTGCATGCCTACAAGAAAACATGGGCAGAAATCTAAAAATCAAAAAACATGGGAGGATATCTTTATTTAGAAGCAAAGGAATCTATTTGCTGGATTCTCAATGGACTATGGAGGCTCCCCTCTTCAAAAGGGGGAGGAGGGAGCTCTTGGCCAATAATTTGTTGTCCTCCTTTTGATTGGTTTGGGCATCTAAGTAGGTTGTCTTGGTTTCATACTTTGGTTGTTTTGTCTCAAAAGAATTTTGATGTAATCTATCTTTACTTCATTTCCCTTGGCTTACATAAAAGGTGATTTAAGTAGTAATCTTTTTTTCATTTTGAGCATAGAAGCATACAGCTTTCTCAAGAAATTTTCAGCATACCAAAAGATTTAAAAAAATTCAATTTCTTACTGTACTATTGGGAAAAAGCTGGGAAATATCAAAAACCCAAAAAATGCAATAAAATTCAGAAAGAGAGAGAGAGAGAGAGAGATAACTGATGCCTTTTACACTTAAAGTCATCCTATTTGCATAGAAAGTGGGAGACTGAAAGTAAACAAGTGTACACCATTAATTTTGAAAGTAATCTTGAGATCACTCATTGCAGATAACTGTAATACAAATCTTTTTCACAATGTTAATAAATAACTTTACCAGAATTATGATGAACCCTTCATGCAATAAAATGCAACTAAGGTAAAAATGACCTATTAACCCCACCATTCTCCCTAACTATCAAGCCCATGAGACTAATCTATACACTCCAAAGGTCCTCCTAACCCATGTAGAGACTTCAACAACTAGGTTTAAGCACATACAACTTGAACATGCATAAGGATCCATTAGACAATAAATCTAATTTTATTCAAGATACAAAGGAGTTTAGAAATGCATAGGAAATGTACAGAAAATTTGACAAAACTTCCCTTGTGGAATTGCTCTTTTCTAACCAAAAAACTCCCAAGCTCTGCAAGGCAATCCACCTACCTCATTGCTTGCTACAACGCAATCAACTTCTCCTATTTGCAAGGCCACCTTGCTTCCTACAAACAAATCAGAAGACCTCTCCAAATCTCCAGACCATATTTAAGATGAAACACCCCAAATGGAACACCCAAATGCAAGCATCAAATGGAGGCCAAGTGTAATGCCACTCTTTAGGAGAATCTTATAACGAGCTCCAAAAATCCATTTGTGGAGTGCCTCTATTAATGGATCATTGTGGACAAATCAAAGATGTTCTTACATGTAACCTCAATCAATGAAGCATCATAGATGTTGTCATAGTAAACCCCACACTAGATAAGGCATCATAGTTTGTCATGGCACAAAATCCAAGATTTCTTTCTCAAGGGTCCATGCAGGGAGTCCAACTTCATGAGGGGTTAATTACATGAAAATTAAAATATATAGGCCTCATGGGCATCCTTGCTTTCTTCCCATTGGGAGTGATGTTCAATTCTTTGACTAGACTTGGAAGTATAAAAATAAAAAATAAAACTATTTTTGGTTGATGCTCATTACTTGATCCTCAAGATGCTCCTACATCACAATCTCTCAAGTTCATATAAAACTTCCTCAAAAAATAGCACAACTTCATCCAAACCCTTCAATTTAAAGTTAGTCATTGTAGAAATTTCCAATCCAACTTCTTGCTTATTTTTCAACAAAAGCAAACAAAATTACTTGTTTATTGAATTAATTTGATTGCTTATGGTATCCCTTTATGATCTAGCTAACTCTATCCTTAACCCATCTATATCTGTTAGCCCTTCTCATGAAAATTACATCTCTAACATATAAGGACTATCAAGTACTATATCAAATGCTTCAAGGCAAATTGCATATGCATTTACTTCATCTATATATCATGCATTTTCCCCAAAATGAAATTTGCATGAAATTTGTACTTTTTAGTTATTTGTATTTCCACCCAAACCAATGGGTATGGGTGAGGATGATCATACGCTTTTAGACCAACCTTCTTAACAATTTCAGCAAACTTAACTTGTATTGTGAATTGTGATTTACTAGTGCATTTATTTGAGCTTTTCTTTACTTCAACTTTAGTTGAAATAATTTGTTCATCTCATCACATTGCTTATCCATATTTATAGTATTGGTAGCTATGCATCCAAGCTTATAATTTACATCGAAAGTATCCTCCATCTCCACTTCCTCTTGAAATGTTACAATGGAATTTTTTGTGTCCTCTTTAGTTTTATATTGTGGTGTAATTTCTTCCTGTTACAATGGCCACAATGATTCTTTGAATCCTTACACTGGTGTACAACAGTATTACTTATTGTACCCTTCCAATTACCCTTCTTGAAGTACCACTCTTTGTCCTTCTTGGGCTGACTACTGCTTTGACCTTGCTTGAAAGAGTCTTCCACCTATATTTTTCTCCTCTTTTACTAGTAGGCTTGGACACATGCTTCATCCAAGTCTTTTGGCCTTGTAGTGATGACCCTCCTTCATTTGTGGCAGTGGAGAACACAACATAGTTGGTGAGAATGTCCTCCTCTCCTAATTCCATGCCCAACAGCACAAACTGATTCTAGAATTTTGTAGTGTAATCCTACTTATTTTGCCCACTAACTTGTCTGTAATACAACTACTTTATCTTTTGGTCAGTTTTATGCCCATTTCGATAAAAAATTCCTATGTAACAAATCTTTGAACTCTCCTAACTAGACAAAATAATTTTTTTCTTCTTTTAAAAGTACTAAATAACCTTCCCACCATACAAGTGCATGACCGAACATTTTGATTCATGTGCTTTTGTTGTTGGCTTATGTGTGTTTGATTCTTCATCACTCTTTCCATGTGGCCTTCCAAGGCAGATGCTCATGTAGTCAAATCTTTCTTTCTTACTTCATTTTTATTGGTAAATCCAGGGATTAACTAGCCCCAACCAATCAGGCCACAAACAAGGGGCACCTTCCCATACATTGAAAGATTCCCTCCACCAAGGACTAACTCAACCAACACAACAATATCCTCTACAAGACTTGAACTTGGTACCTATCAACAAACAACCAATAGACATACCATTAATTCATGCACCCACGCACCTACGTTTTTACTTCATTCCACTTGCAAGTATTAATTTCTGTATTGCAAAAAAGAAGCTCCTTATTGTTCAAAGATCTAGTACCTGCCATACAACTCTTTTCTACAACTCAAAAATATAAGAAATCTGCTTTGATACCAAATTGATCTATAATTTCTCAAATTCAAACTATAGAAATTACTAGAAAACAATATAAACTACTATTCTACTTGCTTGCACAAATGACAATACTCAAAGAAATGAATGTTGCTCAAAAATAAATAATAATGTGCTAGAAATTATCATGTCCCCTTTTTCGGATGAGGTTAATTAGAAACACCTTAGCCTATTATTTTATTTCATGTAGGCTAAAGGCAAGGATAAGGGAAATAATTTAATAATTTAACTTAAGTTGTTCAAAAAGTAACTTTATGACTTATTCATAAAAAAGCAACTTATGTTTTATTATTAAAAAGCTTGTTTTAAAAAAGGGGCAAAAGGTGTTTCTAGGAATGGGGTCCAAAAGTAGTTTTTTTAAAAGGACTTTCTAGACACTTTTCATCAACAATTTTTTCGAGAGAAAAAAGGAAAAAGAAAATAATATTAGTTTTCCTAAAAACTAAAGAGTTAAGCAGTGGAGAGGATTACCAATTTCATATTATCAAAACATTGTTCATCTTTTCTAACCTGGGATGAAAACTCTGGCAAAAAATGGATTTGAGGATGAAAACTCTCCTATTCATTTGAGTAATTCCATCTAGAGATTGCTATTGAGCTGAACAGTTGCAGAAAGTTTTCAAGTTTCAATTATTTTGGATGTGTGAGATTTTACAGAATATATTACAGTTTGGTGTGATTTTCTAGAATTTGTGTGTGTGGAATTTCAATACCTGATTAAGATGATTTCAAAATATCTATTTATTTGGGATTTATAATGATAAATATTTTAATATTATAGTCACCATGTCCTTGGCTGGCTATACCGTTTCTTATTCCAATTGTACCTCTTATTGCTGATTATAATCAATATAGCATATTGATTTTATTGAATGATTTGTATTTATTATGGCCTGCCATATCATTTTAAGGAAGCTACAATTCAAAGTATGAAGTGATATTAATATGGTTTTTGAAGTAAATATTGTTGGCCATACACTTCAAGGGGTTGTCGTACTATTTATAAGGGTATTTAATATTTGTTATTGGCTGCTTATTAATATCAAAGGAGATTGCAGTTTTGGTTGATCCTAATCTAATACAAGATTAGCCTGTCGTACTCCTTCTAAGGCAGTCATACCATTCGAGGTATGTTGCATAAATTTTGAGTATCATTTTATATTTCAAATTCTGACATTATATTTCTGCAGTTAACATTCAAGAAAATAGTTCATTAGAATAATATTACTTTTTGTGCTGTTTACTACCAAAAATAATTTAAAATTTGAAGTTGATTTCAGTATTACAAGTCTTGATGGTTAAGCCACCACAATATTGATGAATCATTTTCAATTTCCAACATTATTATTTGTAATGATAATTTGTGCGGTTTTCTGCTGGATTTAGTATTTGTAATTATTCTAAAAGCTAGCCACTAAAACTAGCTTTAGTTATTTCAATTATCAGTTTGTAATTTGGAAGGTTTACCACCAAAATAAACATTTCATTATTTTCAAAATTTGTAACACTCACAATATTGAGTTGTGTAGCTTGCTGCCAATCAGCATTTATTTATAATATCATTATAACCCTTTCTTCGTGTGCTCTCACCTTGCCCACATTGGGATCTTGGTGATCACAAGGTGTTAAGTTTTCATGCTTGTTTATTGTGAAGTGCAAATTCAAAAAAAAAAATCAGTCTGAGACATTACAATGGTATCAGAGCAAGTGGCTAACTTATTGATGCAGATTACATCACATGCATGCCAGTATGGAAGACAGAAAAATGAAATCATTTCAAGAATCCATGTCAGAAATGCTACAAACTTTGCAGAATATAAATAAGGAAATGAATTATTTCATTGTTCCAGTGAAACAAAGTGACAAATGTGCAAAAAAGGAAGATAGTCAACAAATAATCAATCTTTGATTGGTCCCACTTCCAATCTTCTTCAGCCAAGGTACCTACAAAAAGAAGTACACAAGAAAAGCCCAAGCTTTAAGAATCAATTAGTGGAGCAGTTTGCTATTAGTTTAAATGCTCTAAATTCATTTAGATACACACAAAAGAAAGATCCAATTCAGGAGGTGTGGTTAAAAGAACAATGTGATAGAGATGAATGCAAACTTCTTTCCAGTGAACTTGGAGTCAATATCAATATTAATGCTTTTTGGCAAACATATTTTATGAATACTTAAATAAAGAAAACATTTATGTTGTCTCTTGGGATAACATCCACCAGAATTTATCATTATTATAGGTTAGGTGAAATTATTTTCATCCATAGTTTTTATGAAAGCTTCAAAGTGCAAAATTTAGGGTCAGATCCCATTAATAGTCCTTTGAAGTTTTTGTCTCTGAAAGTTAAGTTGTTCAAATAATTTTCATGAAAAAGTGGAATATCATGAAGGACCTATGTTACCCCAAGTTTCCGAGACGGGGACGATAGGGAACAGGGGGACACATTTTGGAGTCCCCGATTTTTTGGGCCATTTTTGGGGACGGCAAGGGATGGCTATATAAAAAATAGGAAAAATTCAAAATATATAGGAAAATTTTAAATTTCCATATGATAACATTGATAAAGCATTCATATATGCATTATAGAACCTTAATACATAACATTTGTGTTGAATTGAGAGTTCACATGAGAGTCAAAAATCGAGCAAATTAGCAAATGTCAAACTTAATTCAAATTGCTTTCATAATTCATTGTCAAAATGGCATATGCATATGATATTTAAAAACAATATACAAGTTACAATAAAATGCCCAAAGGCTACAAGTTTTACTTTCAATTACAATATGAAAATACAAACAAAAAAGAACGTACACTGCTGCCCCTAATCTGCATCTCTCAACACTACATCAAAATCGAAGTCCTTTGAGTCACTACCACTATGAGGGTCCACCTCATCCAATAGAATCCCAACCAATCCCTTTGGTGCCTCCTCATCATCAACCTGGGCGACGTCTACAAGATCAACATCCCGCTGTAAAGCTAGAGTCTATCGATACTTTGGAGTCTAACGATCCTAAAGTCGAAGAGCACTATGCATGACCACTAGCTTCTCTGCTCGTCAAGAGGTAAGTCTATTCCTCTTGATGGAGTGCATAAAGCCATATGTGGACCAATTCCTCTTTGTAGCAAAGGAATTGGCAACCTATGAAAGGAGGCGAACGGCAAGTGTCCTCAACTATGGCATATCCTTCTCATGCCATGTCCACCATCCAATAGGGTCAATTTGAGCTAATGTAGCTCTATTTATCTTCGCCTTTGGTTTACTGAATGTTGGACCACGAAGATTTGTGAAGGCAAAGCATTGTGTGCGAAATATTGTGGACTCCTCAACTGAATACATCTTATGAAAGGCCTTCATTGGCCCTCCTTTTCACCTCTTCGTCATCACAAGGAAGCAACCTTCCAGCCTTTGGTGCACACCATATGGGATCAAGAACAAAGGCTGCCATATGAAGTGAGGTGTTCATTGTGTTCCACCTCCACATCACAATGGGCTTAATATGTTGCTCATATAATCCCAAGTAGGATCCTTAGCCAAAATTGTTTTCTTTATCTTTCCAAGCATGCTGTCAAATGTCT